>JAOTRS010012688.1:0-11144 GCA_028565755.1 Dinotopterus cunningtoni | reverse complement strand
CAAATAACATAATGAATTTTATGATGAAGGCCTAATATGAGCTTCCCCTGTTTCAAAAGCTAGCAGCCGCCACTGAAACCCACTAAGCACAGGGAGAACAAACTACAAGCATACAAAGGCAGAAATTGAACCCAGACCCTTGAGGTGCAAGATGACAGTGCTACTGTAACCACCAAACCACCTTGCCGCCCGATTCCAAACCTTTGTTCTTCTAAGGATTTATTTTTCCAGCATCCAGCGCTTTTGGGGGTTCTTAACATGCTGAAAAACCTATGAAAATCAGAACACAGGTTGAAATCTGCTGCCGACGCTGATCCTGTTACAGTCAGTGAAGAATGCCCGTAACATGCTCACAGTATGAGCTACTGTTATGTCACATTATGACACATTTCCTCTTGAAATGCATGTGCCCACTGTCTTTCTGGTGTACCTGGGTGGAGATGGCACAGATGTTTGGGTCCAATCATCGTTGGTTTGCAACTATATTTTTATTTTTAAGTCTGCTTTAAATGTTTAACACTTCTACTAAAAGCAACGCTCACATGCACCTGCACCAGCCTTTATAAAAACCCATTCAAACGATCTAAATACAATCAGAGTTCTGTGAATCATATGTAAATCCAGATCAAACTCCCACATCAGCATGCAATCAGTACTAGTAAATTTTTATTCTTTTTTACTAGTTTTCTGAGCTCTTGCCAAATAATATTAAATGTAACCCTGTAAATTAAGTAAAAGCCAAGGATCAGCTTGTCTCTCTCCTTAATTTCCAGTGATGTCATAATTATGAGTAGCTGCAGAGGAGATTTACTTACAGTCCCAGAATGCAATGCAGCTATGCGATGTAGTTGGACTGAGGTGTTTATTTAGTTAGCTTGTGATCTATGAGATGAAAAGTGAGATGATGATGATGATCTCACTGGGTTGGTATCATCATGAGAGCTGAAGAGGTGAATAGAGCTGGCCTGACTAAAAGCCTAAATTATCGCCGCATCACTTTGTTTAAATGGACAAGCTCAATTCCCCTGGATTTAACCACAATTCTTTTTCAATAGAAACATTGTGCACAATGTTTACTCTGGTTACATAAAATTAGTAATAATGTAATATATTAAAATGAAATGTAAATGTAAATGAACCTGCTCCGTGGAGTTCAGATCCCACCATGGTGACACAATCTCCACCGATTTCTGAGCCAGTTTCAGAAGGCCATAGAGTCCGTCGGTCAGTGATGTCGTGCCCTCATGAGAAATGGAGATGTCCTTCGGGATATTTTCCACAAGCATCACCCTGTAGACAAGAGATACAACGGACAGTGTAAATGCAGTATTAGTATTAGAAATGCATGTTTGTAGGACTGGAATTAGTCCAAATGCTTTATCCATAAGGTGCTCTGCTAAGTTAAAGAACTTGACCAACTATGTCCTATGAACGAATTGGACTCTTGGAATGGAACTCGTTCAGATGTCGGGGACAAGATCAGCTGCTTTAGGTAATTTAAATAATTTAATGATTGGGATTACCAATCCAAAGAACTGAAGCAATGTTTTCTATTATTTAATATTTGATTGAACTTACTTCAGTCCATAAACAATATTTATTGTGAGCAATTTTTTATATATTTTTTATTAAAAAAAACTTTTCGCATTACTAATGTACATTATAAAGAAAAAAAAAGAAAAAAGAAAAAACTGGAAGCCATACTGGTTCTTTTGGTTTTCTCCTGGAATAAAAGAACCTTCTACAAAAAACTCCCTAGAGAAAGTTTCCCTGTTAGAAAAGGTTCCCAGGAAGGAACACTTATGAACACTTTCCCATTCTGTATGAGAGTGTGTGTATTACCAGGGTGTTTGTTTCAAATTCTAAGTTATTGCTCATTAATTTCTTCTTAATATTTAGAACTTGTCAGGTTCATGTGGAGGCTTATTGGATTACTATACTAAAAAGAACCACCTCCATGGTCGAGGGTTCGATTTCTGCCTCGGGGTCTGTGTGCATGGAGTTTGCATGTTCTCCTATGCTTGGTGGGTTTCCTCCCGCAGTCCAAAGTCATACACATTAGGCTAATATGCATTCCCAAATTGCCAATAGTGTGTGAATGAGTGTGTGAGTGTGATTATGTGTGTGTCTGCCCTGTCATGCATTGGCACCCTGTCCAGGGTGTATCCTGCCTCTTCTGGGATAGGCCCCAGGCCCCCGTGGTTCTGTATATAGGATGAAGCGGTATAGAAGATGAATGAATGAATAATTCTGGTTAAAAAATTAATTGTAGAAGCTAATGTCACAGCAGACGCCTGATCCTTGAAAATAGACAGTTGGGAGTTATTGCCACATCCCCATCCAGTCCTGACCAAGGCATTTCCGTAGGTTTGGACCATTACAGGAGTTCCTGGGAGGCCAGCATTTTAGACATATATCAGACAGTCAATCCAATCATGGCTTTGCCGTACTTTCTATCTTGACGGTATCTAAGCACTAGTGAAATGCAGGAGATTATATAGCCTTTATGAAGATAAAGGAGAGTGTTTCCTCATATAACTGTGTTCTGTTATTCTGCACAACCAAAAGTCCTGCTTTGACTTAAACGCCAAACGGATGATAATGAGCCTCTTTGGGATAACTCAATACAATTAGTAATGTTTCATAAACGCCATTGTCCCTGACAATGAGGAAATGGGTAATTATTATTATTATTATTATTATTATTATTATTATACAGTATACATAAAAGAAACCTGCTTAAAACTCCATCTACCACGTTTAACTCCTCAGACATGTCCAAAGCCAATCCAGCCATCGATCCTTCCTTCCTCACATGAATGATTCGGCAACCTGATAAAGTGGCGCATCACCAAGAATATGAGAAAAGGAAAAGAAATGAATGTTTGCAGACAGAAAGCAGCAGCTCGTTATTTTCCCTCCTGTGTGTTATTGATTACTTGTGAGCTTCATCTGTAATATAAAATTTATTTTGAATGAGGGCTCTGAGGCAGAATACACCGTTAGTATCGAGCCGCAACTTGGATTAATTGTTGATTTGGGATTTTCTATGGTATTGCTCTTGTAAAATTTCCAATATTCCCATGATGCATTGCACTGCTTGTGTCCCTGATGACTTGGACACGTTTCTAATTAACTTGGAATCTAATAAACTGAATCAAATCATGATGGTGAAAAGGATTTCGTAGCAACCACAAGAGGTCTGTTTTGACAAAACCAAACCTAAGAACCTGCAAAAATATTAGTGCCCTTAGGAAGATCCCTTGTTCATAGGTATAGTGATATAAACATCCAACATTCAGACAATCAATGACAGAAAAAAAAGACAAGGAAAAATCAAGGTCTTTAAATGCATAGACAAATTTGAGCTAATTGCAAAACACCTGAACCGAGTAACAAAACAGTTGGTTGTTGCATGGTTTTTGATGCTTACAACACGGAGAACATCGTCTGCTGTATAAGGTCCCCAATACTGGCGGACGGTGTCTCCATAGCTGGTGGATGGCACCAGCACAACATAAGTGATGTTAGGGTGTTGTGCAGGTACAGTGGTACCTCAGCAAACGAACGCCCTGCCTTAAGAATTTTCGCCTCCGGTATACAAAGAATTTTCAGCACACGAGCGACCGAACCGAGCCGACCCAAACGCTGGCTAAGACGCGTACATCCGGGTGCCGTTCAAAACTTTTTTGCGTTAGTGGAAAGCCAAGCCATACTTTTTGCATTTTGTGCAAGACTTGGTAAAGACATAGCACCATGGGTCCCAAAAATGACATCAAGGACGGTAGCAAGAGAAAATGGTTTTAAGAACTCGTCCCCGAAACGGATTAAATTAGTAGGCTGAGGTACCTGTACAATGTAAAATACGCTGTACAATGTTCTGAGAAACTGATGATGGTGCCAGTCTGGAATGGTGAGCACAAGACTGGTGGTGAGCACAACAGCACTGGCATGACTTATGGCTCAGGAGGTTCAGGCCATGGTTCAGACAATGCAGGGCATAATATGGCAGCAATCTGGGATAGCATAGCAAAACTTGGGCAAAGCAAAGCACAACTTTGTTAGAGCTTGGCATGGTTTAGCGATAAAAAGTGGATGATTCAGCAAAAAGCAGAATGTAAGTTGGGTTGAGACTTGGCGTGGTAGGTATCAACTCTGTGTCAACCCTTACTGCTGGAGCTCCTGCAACCACTGAAACTCAGCTGGTCTGTTCTTCGCCGTGTGTTGAGCTGGAAGCATGGCTTGGCAAATGGTGAACCGACTGGTGAGCTGGTGAGTAGTGAGCAGAGAGTGCTGCTGAGCAATCCTTTCAGCCCCACTTTGTGCACCTTGGAACCCTGTGACATCAATCTCTCATCATAGTACAATACAGTACAGGAAACCTCCTCACCCTGGACACCTTTACACTCTGTTCCCTCAGTCCTTGGTCGGTGCCACCTTCTATCCCTCTAAACCTCACTTTCTACTGTACTTCCTCAAATCGTTATCCGGCTTCTGCTCATTTTTTCCCCTGCGATCCGCTGTGAGTTTTTTCACTGGTATAATACATTTTGTGGCTTCTACAAAACTCTCTTATGAATTTGAGAGTTAAAACGAGCCAAGCTCAACGGAGCTAAAAAAAAAAACGCCTCTTGAGTTATTTTCCTGCCCCATTAATTGCAACATTACATCTCGGATTTAGTAAGTAATTACCCCCGCGAACTGCAATTAATACAATCATGCATGTATGAGCAAAGACATGGGTATCGCTGGGTATCTCTCTCCTGATGAAAGTGTTAAACATACTGTATATCTAACAAGTCTTTATTTTTTTTTAAGGCCGAATGACCGAGACTGTTTAGTATTACATTACACATCGTGCCATTAAAAGCTTCTGAATCAATATCAACCTCCTTCGTGATACTCAAACCCACACTATTAGATTTATTGCCCTGCCAGTAATCGCCTCAAATCGCAGCATGTAACTGAGCTATTAGGAAGAGAAGACTTCGTGCAGTGCTATCATAGGGAAATAATCAAAAGCAGGACAATGAGGACTGCGATTTCATTTAATACAGAATGACACATTGTTTTACTTTTTGTAGTTTTAACGCCCTGAAAGGTCAAAAACAAGTTATTGCTTATTGTTATAGTAGTATCAGCTATAAATAGCCTTTTAAAAATCTCTTTAAAGACACACAATCATCCCATCCATCGATCTATTTGCCAGAATGCTTATCCTGTGTTGGCTCACAGGGGGCCTGGAGTCTATCCCAGAGAGCTCTGAACACAAAGCCTGGAGCATCCAGCAAGGGGTGCCAACCAAGGGGCAACCGCCAAGTTCAAAGTGCCAAAACATGTAGTTCCTCAACTGACCACTGGGGCTCACTCCAAAAGTGAGTCAATCTCCATAGAGCCCCATGTTCAACTTTACAACAGAAATAAACATGCTTGCAGTCTGTTACAAAAACAGTTTTGGTCTCCATAGCAAGACTTCCCATTCAAGACAACTGTAAAGGGGTGAATTGTTATGTAACTCGTCAGTTAACATTATATTAAGGTTAGGCATATTTTGGGGTGTGACTGATTTGAGTGACAGCTGCATTGCAGGTGTCAAGCCGCTAGCTGTCTGCTATGCATCACTTTAGCTAATCAGCTAACTAGAACTGTTGAGTTGACATGGTACAGCATGGCCATATGGGTAGGGTATAGGCTAAAACTAAGCTAGCTAGCTTAACATGGCATAACATGGCAGCACTCTGGGATAGCATGGCAGAACTTGGGCAAAGCAGAGCAGAACTTTGCTAGAGCTTGGCATGATTAAAAGTGGATGATTCAGCACAAAGCACAACTTGATTTGAGACTTGGCGTGGGAGGCCTCTATGTCAACCCTCACTGCTGGAGCTCCTGTAATTTGAACCTCAGCTTGTCTGTTCTTCACCATGTGATGATCATGGCTTGGCAAATGGTCAACCGACTGGTGAGCTTGTGAATGGTGAGCAGAGAGTGGTAACTGAGGTAAATAGACGCGTTCCAACCAACAGCCGGTTTCTGTTCAATCTGCCCATTTTCCCATTTATGGATTAACCGTGGTTTAGGTGGTCAGCTCCAAAATGCCAAGATAATGATGACCAAGCAACCCAAGGTTCAGAACTGCTCTTCAGGGTGACATGACATCATGGAGGGTTTGTTTGGTTCTTTTTTTATACAGTCTAAGGTGCCATTTGGAAACGCCAGCCAGTCTGCTACAAGTTGTAAGAGAAAAACCTGGAGGAATCCAGGGAGAACATGCAGTCTCCACAAATACAGACCAGAGTCGAGGTTCAAACCGTCATCCCTGGAGGTGTGAGGTGGCAGCGCTAACCACTAAGCCACAGCGCTGCTAATACACAAATATTTACCTCTCTATCTGGGAAAATGGGTAAATCTGGGCCAATGAGTGTGTGTGTGTGTGTGTGTGTGTGTGTGGTAAACAGGAAAAAAGCACGGAGATGAACATTTCCATGCCAACAGTGAGTCATGTTGTTACATAAAAACAAAATCAGCATTGATTACTCAGAGCTTTCTATCACATCCGATCAGAGCTGACGTTTCTTGCATTTGTTCCTAAACACCATTCCCACCTCCAGCTTTCCACAGACCACCACAATCGAGTGAGTCCAGCAAAGGACATGCCTCCAGCTTGGACCGAAGCCGAACCAATTCGGTGCTCCAAATTACATTTAGTACACTTATTAGGAAGGAAATGAAGGCCAGAGTGCTCTGGGGAAGAGGGAGGAAATGGCTGAGTCTGTGAAATGTTCCCGGTAACAAGCTGCGCGAGTCCGTGAGCTCTTGAGGAAAGTGTGATAACAAGGACGACGACGAACATGAGATCAAGGTCACTCTAGTTAACGGGCACTCTCACAACAAGGCACTGTCGCGGTGGAGCGCTGAAGCTCCCATACTGTGCTCATTAAACACGGGAAAAATGCTCCGATACTGTGTGAGGTCATCCGAGTGTACAAACAACGCTAGGTTTTATGAATAATATCAAAATAACAAGAAGTGTAACTTTCTACAAGTTTAGTAAGTATGACAATAAAATATTTCCTAGATTCTCTAGTGTTTAAAGCATCGCCATTACAGTACATATGGACTTGAATCATACACACGTGAAGCTGTTTTCAAGGGTTGGCGTGGCCAAAAAAAAAAAAAATGCGAAAAAAAAAAGTCACACGCTCTAACATTACCAGCTTGGACTGCCTTGTCCTTTGCTTATGTCTTTAAGCTTGATGTCACCATATTTATTTCCATCCAGAGCCACATTCATTTTTCTCCAAGACCTTGTATCGACCTTCTTCAGCACATCCATACCCTGACACGCCCATCTTTTTGGAACAGGGTCAGTCTGGACTCATCAGGTCACATGATCATTTTCCATCGCTCCACAGTCCAATCTTTATTCTCCCTAGCAAACTGAAGCCTTTTTTTTGATGAGTCTCACTGATAAGTGGTTTTCTTAAGGCTACGCAGCTGTTTAGTCCCAGTCCCTTAAGTTCTCTTCACATTGTACATGTGGAAATGCTCGCACTCCTGCTATTTAATATAGTTCTACTGTTAAATTTTTTTTTTTTTTTTTACAAATTGATTTGTGTGTTTAAGTGATCTCCCATCACACCCCATTTCTTCCTCAAACATGATGGGTCAGCACTTTATCTTTTAAATTATAATAATGACTTTTACAGTTCTTAACTCATTTTTTTAAAAGGTTTGCGTAATTTCTCCTTAGTTGTTTTCTTTGCTTGATGCAGAACAGTAATTTGCCCCTTTCGAAACAGAGGAACATCTTTGCCTTGGCCACAGAATAGCCAAATAAATGTATGCACGCTTCAAGAGAAAAAAAACTTGTTTAAATATTTTAATACTAAATTTATCGCTATACATTATATATTAATATGTATGTTAGATATCATTAATATAATATACATTATACTAATTTTCTTTTCCTGAAGTGTGTACACATTTTTTTTGGCTGACTCTGTATATAAACCCCATGCACACGGACCTAAGGCAGGAATCGAACCCTTGACCCCCGGAGTTGTCAGGCCACAGTGCTAACCACTTGTGTATATACTGTTTTCCAGTATAAGGTTTTGTAACAGATTCTTGGTCCCAAACTCTTCTTAAAAAATTTAAAGTTTTGGATGTGATAAAAAAAAGAGAGAACTGGAGAGAAAGTGCTTACTGGCAGACATCGCTGCAGTTATCGTCGTTTAGGATGTCTTCATCTTCTCCCAACACGTCCACGGCTGAAAATATCAGCGCCACAAGGACGGCGAAGCAGCACACGAGAGCAAAGATCACGATGCATTTCTGCTGAGACTGAAAAAAAACCAACCAGAAAACACACACACACACACACACACACACACACACACACACAGAGAGAGAGAGATTCTGAGTTATTTTTGGCCGTGTTACTTTATCTCTGTTTCACTCAAAAATGAGAAGCGAATCCATAAATAATGTAAAGGCTTGCTCTGTTTCAGATGGAGAATACAAAAATTACAAAACGTAAAGACATGAGTACATGAATAATGTAAAGGATGCTGGAACTATTTCAATTCTGCTCTTATGTTGTTTGTTTACTCTGTAATATTCTATCTGATTTCTTGTTTATGAAATCCAGAAATCTAATGTCGCACTTTGTCACGTCAAATCACTGTTATCAGGTCTCACCTAAAGGAAAAAAAACTCTTTTCATCAACGAGGTCGCTTTTCAATCTAGCTAACAGATTCCTATATCACCCACAATTGTGGCACAGTGGTGTAGTGGTTAGCACTATTGCCTCGCACCTCCTGGGTCCGGGTTCTGCGAGCATGGAGTTTGCATGTTCTTCCCGTGCTTGGTGGGTTTCCTCCGGGTACTCCGGTTTCCTCCCACATTCCAACGACATGCAGTTGTACCCATAGTTTGAGAATGTGCATGTGAGTGTTGACCGGAGGTCCTACCACGGTCGTACAATGGGAATAAATACAATGGTGATCACTATTGGCCTCCATGGTCCTTAGTTGGACTACAGAGGTTCCTAGATGGATGGATGGATGGATGGATGGATGTTACCCACAGTGCCAGTGATCTACCTGTTCAAAAAATTCGTTTAATGTTTAATTAAGAGAGCGATGCAGCGGCACTTTAGTGTATTACCAGTGACATCAACAGCAATGCTACAGTCATCACCTTGTGCGCTGCTGACTAGCCGAGTCACAACTCCATTGTTTAGCTGCATTGCATCCTGGGAAACCTATGGGTTTCCCAAACCATGCTTACTGTTGGCTTAGCTACTATAAATGAGCTGTTTACATAATGAATAAGTGTGGAAATGTGTGTATGATGGCTTCCGGAGTGTATTCTCACCTCGCTCCCACCGTTCCTACGACTCTCATAGTCTTTAGTGAAAATGAGTAAATAAATGTCAGTTGATATTCATCACACCGGAGCTGACAGTGTAAAATTGGATAAGCAGCGATCCGATTGAGTCCGATGGCGTATTTTCTGCTCTGGAGATTTAATAAAGGAGGCGCAATAGATCATTCACATCAGCGGCACATTCCTCTGTCTTCTTATGGAAAATCTTTGAAAAATTCATTTACACCGGGTGAGTAGAGTGCTGGGTTTATACAGGGGTGTCCAGATGTCTGAAAGCACTGGAGCGGAAACTCCATGAAGGTATAACGGAGATAAATTCCTCATATCATCAAAAAGAGCATGTTGAATGAATTATATGAACTGAACCAAAACTTTTTGCAATAAAGATTTAAACATTTTTTTCTATATTGCAACTTGATCCCAATGGAAAAAATCCTCACAGCATTTCTAATGCTTGAAATTTTTTGCAAATGAAAATGTAATTCAAGCATTAAAAATTCAATGCAAAAATACTGACATGATTGCTGTTCAAAAAATACATTCAATAGTTCAAATATTAAAAAAAAAAAAAAAACAGGTAGTAAAATTCATGTAAAAAAATTAACTCTTTTTTGTTATTTATTTGTTAGAAATTTCTTTATAAAAATTCTTTACAAATGATAATCAGCAACAAATTGACTGAAATGTAAAAACTTTATTTTTTTTTTAATTTAATGGAATTTCACAGTGTTTGTTGTAGTGTCCTGTTTCTTATTAACGACAGCAGACACTCCAGCTGTGGGTTTGTATAAAACCTGATGATCCATGTTAGATGAAATCAATTTTAAAATAAGAAGCCATGAACACGAAATATGGACACATGAATAGTAAAAGTAAAATCCTAAAAATCTGACAGAATTTATTACCTCGTAACATTCAAACTACTGGACGTTTTCTTTCTTTTCATTCAATTCATTTCAAAATCTCCCTGTCTGTCTGTCCATTTGTCTGTCTATCCATCTGTCTGTCTGTCTGTGTGCCTGCCAGTCGGTCTTTTTGTCTGTCTGTGTCTGCGAGTTTGTTGTCTTGTCTGTCTGTCTCTATCTGTTTGTCTGTCTGCCACTCTGTCTGTCTTTTCTGTACAGTATATATCTGTCTACCTGCCTGCCTGTCTTCCTGTGTTTATTTGTCTGTCTGCCATTCTGTCTGTCTAGTCTATCTGTCTATGAGTATCTGTTTGCTTCTTTGTGTGTCTGCCTGTCTGTCTGCTTGTATGTCTATCTCTATCTGTCTGCCTGTCTGTCTTTTCTGTGTCTGTCTGTCTGTATGTATGTCTATTTGTCTGCCTTTATGTCTGTCTGTTTGCCTGTGTATGTCTTTTCTGTGTCTATCTGTCTGCCTGCCTGTATTTCTGGTCCATCTGTCTATGACTATCTGTCTGCCTCTTTGTGTGTCTGCCTGCCTGTCTGTCTGCTTATATGTCTGTCTCTATCTGTCTGCCTGTCTGTATGTTTGTCTATGTCTATTTGTCTGCCTGCCTGGTTGTCTGTTTCCCTGTGTTTTGTGTCTATCTGTCTGACTACCTGTATGTCTAGTCTATCTTGTCTGTCTGTCTGCCTCTTTGTGTATCTGCCTATCTGTCTATCTCTATCTGTCTGCCAGTCTATCTTTTCTATGTCTGCCTATCTATCTATCTGTCTGTCTGTCTGTCTGTCTGTCTATCCGCTTGTTTGTCTGTGTCTGTCTTTTTTGTGTTTGTCTGTCTTTCTGTCTT
>JAOTRS010012671.1:0-11145 GCA_028565755.1 Dinotopterus cunningtoni | reverse complement strand
ACACACACACACACACACACACACACACACACACACACACACATACACACACACACACACACACACACACACACACCTTGCCTTCTGTCATCATAACTAGTTCAGTGGTTCAGTGTTACCACGGAGACAGATTTCCTAAGAGAGCGCTTCAAGTTTATCTGCTCGGCTTTGTTAATTTTTCCAAGGAAGGCACTTCTCTTCATCTCTGTTTTCAGACACACAGCCTATTAATGAAGAGTCAAGCTGTCAGTAAACATGTACTTATTGTTTCATGCACCAAGATACTGCAAGTGACTCATACATACTTTTAGAAACATTGCTGTTAAGAATGCTAAATGAAAATTAATATGAAATATGAATAATTCATGTCCACTTTGTAAACACATTAATCCAGGCATTATTGTAGAACTGTAAGACCCTGATAGTGATTACATTTTAGAGACATTACATTGCAATTGTATTTGATATATTAGATGCACCTACGTACTGTAAACTCTCCCTGCATGGCGAAAACGAATATGCATTTTTAATTAACATAATTTACATTGACATCATTTATATCTCCAATGCTTCTGCAATAAACACACATTTCCGCATGCCTTTGTGTCACTTCTTATTGACTTCATCAGACAAGCATCAGTCCTGAACATTCATTCATTTCTGAGAATATACTGCAAAATAATCCCAGAATGTTTCTCCAAATACCTTTTTTTATTGCCAGTATTTCATTTTGTTTTTTGTTGCACAAATTCAGATCACAAAAAAGATGGCAGAAACAATGTTCTAATGTTTTTCTCTAAGTTCTAGTCAAATTGAACTACAGTATTATCATTAAAGAAATAAAGAAAACCTTGTGCTGCATAATTAGATACAGAAAATACCACATAACCCCTGGATTCTGCCTCCAGGCATTCAAAATTCATGGAAAAAGAAAAGCAAAATGTGTAGTGACAGTGATGCACAACAGCATTGTGTTCATTATTAAAGAGTCAGCTTTCTCCTGCTGGCAAGCACTGTCACCCAAGCATGGTATAATGGAGGTTTCTACACAACACTTGGTCAGAATTGGCAATAAACCGAGGTAATGATTGGCACAAAATCCAAACCTCAAGTTTGTAGCCTTCATTTAACATTAACTTTTATATCGCACAAGCTCAAGGCGGATTATGTGTGCAATAGAGACACATTTTTAAAAAGATGTTTTGTTCCTATCCTGAGATTGAAGTTATCTTGAAGAAATTATAATAGCAGCATCTAAAAGAAAGTGAGATGTGTCACTTCTAACAGAAGGGCTAAGACCGCTTCTCTACTCACAACTTAACTAGATTGCTGTAATGCTGTTTCAGTCTACCTAAAAGCTGTAACAAGATTAATTTAAGAAAAAAAAAACCCCTAATATTAGCATAAGGGAATTGAAAATATCGGAACACTAATGTCAATATCAATTATATATTATACAGTATACTCACACGCAGAAGTGGGATAAAAAACATTGCAGAATTTTTATTACAAGCAAATGTCTTGTTTAAACACTCATATGAGCGTAAGTAGACATTACTCCTTTACTGTTTTTTAGTATAATTTACTACCAAGTATCTTTACTTTACTATTGCACTTACATTTTTGTGGACTTTTTTACTTTAACTCAGCTACATTTCTAAGTCAAATATGGTACTTTTATTGTATTTTTATCAGTTGTAATATCTGAGCAGAATAAACGTGAAGAGGCATTGGACTGCACTGGTACAAAAAAACTTAGCTACGATAGCTTGTGATTGCAATCACTCGAATACTTTCTGACCTGACATTTCCAAAAACAGTTTTGTGTCCAAGTCTCCATCGGTAAACTGTCGATTTATTCAAATTATTGGGCTGCATCAACCGAAAAATAAATAAATTACTGGAACTGGGTTAAGAAGCTTTCAACACATTATCAAAGCCTGGAACTTCCATCAACATGGAAGAAATCATGAATAGAGATCACTTAAACACTTGCCGAAGCATCTTAAAAAATTGACAGTAAAAACCCTAGCTATGTTTATTAGTGAAAGTAAGAGCAAGTCCATATGCACACAATGTGATGAGAACTCACAGGACTGGGACTAAGAAGCTGTGTATAAACGCTGTACAAATAAAACTGCATTCTATTATGCCCATCTACATTATGCTACATCTACAACTGCCATTCCTTTTTCCTTATGAGTGAACAATGATGGTCCATGTTGAAGGACAGCAAACACACCAATCAGAGTCGGCACAAGCTTTCATTTGGCTCATTCTCTTTCATTGGTTGCATATGTTAAGTGTACTTAATTCATAAACCAAAAACATTACTATTACAAGATCAGTACAAGGTAAAAAACCGTGAGCAAAGAATGTTCTGACTCTAACCCACCGCTTTAACACCCATGCCTTTAGTTGAAAGATTTTTTTTTTATGTTGTGAAACTGAAGAAAGAGAGAAAAGAAATGCTTTCTCTACCTGCCTCATTCCCACAGGATTTCTTCTTACAATGAATTCTCCCTCGAACCTGAGCAGACATATAGAGCCCATTTTAGTGCTAGTGGTCATTTTCTTTAATGGGACAGGCAGGGTTAGCTTCCATATAGAAACTTCTGTAGTCCAACCAGGGACCATGGTGGCCAGTGAAGAGCAGTAAAGAGTTAGTCCACTGCAACCCCATATTCCAATACCAACACAAGCTAGAGTAAAAACAACTAGTAGTCAAGCTTTTGTTCGCTTGTTATTAAATCCAGTTATTTGACTGCTACTCTGATCACCATAACGGAAACTGTTCACTTACATTTTGACTGCTCATGATAATGTTAAGTGACATCAATATCAGACTAATTTTGTGAGCTTATTTTAATAGATCTGTTTCAGAGTTACATTAGAGCTTTATTAATAATAATAATATTAGACAAAGCAAGAGACTAATAATAATAATAATAATAATAATGATAATAATAATAATAATAATCCATCTAAGAACCTCTGCAGTCTGTATTTATTCCTATTTGTACAACCATGGTAGGACCTCTGATCAACAATTACATGCACATTCACACACTAAGGACAATTTGGAAACGCCAATTAGCCTAATCTGCATGTCTTCGGGGAGAAAACCAGTCGTACCCAGAGCAAACCCACCAAGCATGGCGAGAACATGCAAACTCCATGCATACAGACCTGAATCGGTAATTGGACCCTTGACTCTGGAGGTGCGAGGCGAGATTAATTTATAAATAATACAGTTTAACAAATTAGTCCCATTATTGCACCTCTGTGTATCCCTCATGCAGAAAATACACAGACTAAGAAGAAGCGCTATCACACAGATCAGCAGTGGTGTAATACCACAAAAAAATGTCCCTGATGACAAGAAGTAAAAACAAGACACCAATTATGAATAGGCTGTTGGAATGCGGGTGGTACAAGAAATAATGTGCAAAGCTTTTCAAGTTCCAACATTTTGCAGTGGTTGCTATGGTGATGTCCAATCAGTAGATGTCTTGTGAACTACAATCCAATTATAGGAGGCATAATGGTTTTGCACGGTCTGGGTGGCAAAAACAAAACAAAAACAAAATTCAAAAAGTTTAGCTTCAAAATAAGTCTATGCTTTATAGTGTATTCTGTACGTATATAATGGTTTATAGTGTATACTGTATTTATGACTTTTTTGGCTTGGACAGGCTGACCTTTGGTCCCCCTGGCATAGATGAGCCTTGGGTGTATATGAGCCTGTCACCAGTTTTCTTTAAATAAAAGGGTGTTAGTGTTGTGGCACTAACTCTACCTCCAGGTGAATTGAATAACACTGAGTGTTATAAATATGCATTATGAATTAAAAGGAGGCAAGTGCAAGTGCAGATAATTTACAGTGTTATGTGAAGTACAAACTGTAGAGACAAGATCCATGAACACGAACTGTAATGAATCAAAACAAATAAACAAAAATAACATATACCTTATAAACAATACTATGGCTTGTTGTTTAATTTCCCAATTTTATCTCAATTAAATTAAACAGGAAGGTGCCTGTATATTTTAAATTATGGGGTTTTTATGCAAAGCATAATAGACTCTAGGTATCCGGTATAGGCCAATCCTTGTACAAACACAAATGCAATTTTAAATCTAATTAAACTCTTAAATATTTTTATTCTGCATATACCACATGAAGATTCAGAAAACAAAAAGACCTGAATGGATTTTGTTCAACATATTTCTGCTTAGACAATGTTCATGCAAGTTTAAAGGAGGGACCCCTGAACCCAAGCAAATGTAGTTAATTAAAACTTCTCACCAGTAAAACTGTAAACGAGCAAAAAGTCAAACACTAGTGTTAGAGACTAGAGCAGATTTTAATAACACACATATGACAATTAATTAAATTTTAGCTTACAGTATGTGTGGTCTAACTGTCTTGTTTTTTGGACACAACGCACTCCATTCATACTAATGAGAGCAGCTCTTCTCAGGCCGGTACTACAGCCACCTTCATACTGTACGCTTATTGAAATATTTAGGCCAAAGTCAATTGTGTTTGCAAAATGATTTCCTGTAGTCTGGACACTTAAGAGGGAACATGATAACATTTCATAGTCATTGATGTGTAAATTGGAATCTGGTTGCCTCCTTTGTTACCTGTCTACTGAGTTGAGGTGCTTTCATTTAATCCTCTTGCAATCAGTGCGGGCTACTCACAAAGCTGAGGGGTTTTTTTTTGTTTTTTTTTAAAGAGAGAAATAGCCCCTTTACCTATTTCTCAAGTGAACTACAGTACTGTATATACCTAAGCTGTAGCAAAGAAGAGCATTTCAAAAGTTGAAAGCTAATGTTCCAGGGTGTCAGCTCCATGTGTCTGTCATTTTGGGAACTCTAATTAGTCATTTAGATTAGTCAGTGTGCAGTTGGAAAATGTAACTGCTAGCTTGCTTTAACTTCTGTAAAGGACAGAACCCTGGCATTCAACGCTTGGCTCTAACTCTGACTCAGCAGAAAACATAAAGCTTTTTCTTTTGTTTGTTTGTTTTTATTATTTTTTAAATAAATATATGAATGAGAAAAAACGCTTTTCGACATCTGCCTTTTTTTAAAGTCATTACACAAAATTATTCTAGCTTGTGGTCAAGAACAAGGGGTTTAAAAGCAATACTCACTAAACCAAGTCATCCCTGTCTTTCTGACTGGTTCTCAAGTCAAACTGGAAAATGTGTAGTGATATTAAAGCATGGTGACGTTAAACAGAATGACAAGCATGGCGTTAGCCATTAAAATGTTCCGCTGTTCTGATTGTTGTAACAACCCTCATCTCAAACCTTACATTTAAAAGGCCTATTCGAGCTACAAAGTTCAGAAGACTGAATACAAAGCAGACATGAGAGGTTTAAATGAGATGTTCAGCTACTAACTGTAGCACAAAAGCTGGTTAGTACAGTATTACTAAAAAGGTATATAAAATGTTGAAATTTTAAATACAAAGCTATTTGTCTTAAAATACTTTTTCCCATTTGTAAATCATGTAAGTTGACTTGACACTCAGCTTGGGGTTCTCTGAGTTGAGGTCATAGGACCATAATTAGACTAAGGTAAGGACCATACGTAGTAGATATTGTGACTTTAGTTTAATACTGTTTGTCTTCAAAGTATGGAGTATTCTCCCCTCTTGCATCACATTTAAAATGCATGTTCAAAATCCCAATGTAGGATGGGATGGTGCAAACAGAAGAAACCAAACATAGTGAATGCAACAGCTTTCCACACACAGTGTGTGTATTTCATGTCTCTTCAACACAAATCTCTTGTGCAATTGTGGAGTGCTGTGGCCTTATCTTTCTGCTTAATTATGTTTTTAAAATATTACAGTAAATTCACAATGGCTCTTAAGTGCAGCTAAACCAGTGCAAGTGATGGCAAGAGGGGGAAAAGAGAAGTATGGACTTGTAAGTGAAACCAGTCACACTACAGTATACCACATGGTTTTGTTAAGTATATACTGTATAATTTGGTGTTTGCACAACAAGCAACTCGTATAATTGTTTTTTAAAATGACGTATTATGGACATTTCATGACACATACTGTAGTTGTAGGTCATTATTGCTGAGGTGATTGTTTTGGCAGTAACAAAATGTTATTGTCTTGTCATTTTCCACAAATCCGCTGAATGCATTTATTTTACTCGTGGCAGCCTCTGTTTTGCCAAGCAGGTAGTTCCTTTACTGATTATGTGAAAAAAGAAGCAACGCATTTATTTTTCAGGAGGCAACATGTTTTGCTATGTAATGCCATGTTGTGGTTTGCCTAAAAGTGTAGAAATTCTATGCTACGGTGGCTGAGAAATGCAAAACAAAATAACAAAACCCGAAAACAATAACAAACTAAAAAAACAAAATAACAAAATGAAATTAAAAAGAACAAAACTGAAAACAAAATAACAAAACTGATAACAAAATAACAAATAAAAAAAAAATGTAAAAACTAAATAACAACACCAAAAACAAAATAACAGAACCAAAAACAAAACAACAAAACCGAAAACAATATAACAAATCAGAAAACACAAATCGTCTCCCCTGCTTGGTCTTAGTGCTCGTCTCTTACCGGTATAATCAACATCCGTGCACGCATGTACTGTTTACTATAACACTGTGACGACGTGTATTTGTGTATGAAACATATTTTATTTTGTGTTTGTAAGCGCGTGTGTACAGCGGGCGTGTACTGTTTCTTATAACAAACGTGTGGGCGCGCGTGTAAAGCAAAAGAAAGTCTCTTTAGAAGGTTAAAAAAATCTAATTTCTCCCTCAGCCTCTCTGTTTCAGCCTGTGCGAGCTTATGGTGTGCACTCGCGTAATTTGACACCGTGCCGGGTCTCACACACACCCTCTCTCTCGCCTTAAGTGGGTGTGTGTGTGTGTATGTGTGTGTGTGAAGCACCCCCTCTCTGCTTTACACACACACAAACACACACACTCTCTGCTTTTCACAGAAACACTGCTCTGTCGCGATTCTTTTCAAAGGGAAAATGCAGGTTCATTTGTTTGTTTGTTTTACTTTATAGCAGTGATTCCGTTAGTATGCGCTCACACGAGTGTCATTAGCATTGTTCCTTGCTAATTTTTTCCGTCAAAACAGTCTTTCCGTTAATGTGTGTGTATGTGAAATTCAAATAAAAATGGTTTACTGTGTAAGAAAGTCTCATTAGAAGGTTAAAAATCCATTTTCTCTCTCAGCCTCTCTTAAGTGTGTACACGCGCGTAATTTGACACCGTGCCGGTTCACACACTCTCTCTCGGGATGGGAGGGGCTTCACACACACACACACACACACACACACACAGACAGTGCCTGCGCTCACAAATGGAAACACTTATCTGTCTATGTATTTTTACTTTTTTAAAAGGTAAAGTGCAGGTTAATTTTTTTTTTTATTTAATATTTTGTGTTAATTATTTTTATGTATTTATTTTTTGGGGCTAATTTAAGTTTCCATTATTTCTTATGGGAAAAAATTAAATTTGGTTTATGAGTGTTTTGCAATACAAGCCCGCTTTCGGAACGAATTAGGCTCGTAATCCAAGGTTCCACTGTATTTTCTTTTAAGGATTAATTTCAGTATTTTAGATTATACAGCACTTTGGTCAACTAAGTTGTGTTAAATGTGCTTTAAAAATGATTCTGACTTCACTTGATAGTACCTCTTGTATGTCTTGAGTGACAGATGTCTTATCCAATCAGCAATAAGAATTTAATTTGCGAAGTATAGTATACCTTCCTTTTTGAAACGTTGTTGTGTTTTTTCATTTTGTATTTTGTTTCTAGATATGTCTTATGTTTATTCTGATTTGTTATATTGTATTTGGTTTTGTTATTTTGTTTTTGAATTTGTTATTTTGTGTTTAGTTTTGTTGTTTTGTTTTTTATTTTGTTATTTTGTTTTTGAATTTGTTATTTTGGTTTTGTTATTTATTTTTGCACTCAGCCACTGTAATATGCTTCTTACAAAAAAATGTAGTAGTTTTTAAAGGAAAAGTTTGTTATAGACAGCCTTGCATGCCAGAGGAAAATAATTTACCAGAATAATTAAATACAAGACTGAAAGATTGAAAATGACATTTATTGCATTTTCCTGTCAAATTGATATATTCTCCTTTGACTTAATTTTGACAGTGACTCAATGCAATTCTATTAATGTTGTGATAGACCTGTTGAGTGGGTTTTTAACCATACATCGCTGGCCCTAGTTTGCAAAAATCTTTCAGGTGTAATTAGGACCTTATGTGTGTTCATTCATAAATAAATGAACACCTGACCTGGAGAGTGGAGAACCCTCATGTTTGGTTTTAGTGTAGCTAAATGCTTTTCATTTAAGGCCGTCATGAAAGGCTGTGTACACAATACAATGCGTCAGTTTAGACAGTTTAGCTTTTTTAATTACCTTGTGACATCTTTATTAAAAAATTATAAGCCACTATTTAAAATCATTTTGAATCAAATATAGTTGACGGGTACAGTACTGTGCAAATGACTTGAGCCACTTCTCATTTCTTCACATTAAATTAAATTATGTAGGTTCAATTAAAGAAATGGGAACAAATGTTTTATGGTGAACTAATATCGGATAATATCGGATAGATACTTACACTGGGTTACTAGGTTACTAAGTGCCATTAGTCAGAGACAGTTGGGAAGAATATTTTATGGGAAGGGGAGACTAATAGCACTTAGTTAGTAACATACAGTAGTAACCCAGTGTACTGTAAGTATCTATGCGATGACAAAAACTTAAAAGCACTTTTTGCTTGTCACTCCAGATAAAAGTGTCTGCCAAATGTGAATAGTGACAGGCTGCAATGTGCCTAAAGATCCAATTTTAAAACGTAGTGTACCAACCTCAGCAGCAACCTCATTTCCCCTCTCATCTGTTCCAACCACTCAGCATTCCACATCACCAGTATACTAATCACCGGCCTGATCATCTGTTATCATCTGCACCTGATGGTTCATAACTTAAGTTAGATGATGTTTCCGCTTGAATGATTCATAGGTCACTGTGGGCTTAAAAAACAAACAGCATTCCTCTGAAACTGGTCAGGTACAGGCACTGGACTGAAAATTGGAGTCAAAAACTTTCCCTTTGAAAGCAAAATATAAAGAAATGAGGGGTTCAAGACTTTTTTACAGTACTGTAAATTCTGAACAAATTTCATGAACTGAACATGGATTTACTCTCTCACTTATTGTACACATAACATTCTTGTTCACCCCTCAACAATTTTTAAAGTTTTTAATTTTTTTTATTTTAACAGGTTGATCCTCCTTTTAAATCCTGTTTGTCTATATTCTTTGTCTTGAGCCCAAAAGTGGACCAGATCTACTTCACAGTCACATTAGTTCTGGCTTCTTTGCACATCTCCAGGAATCAGTTTCTCTTAAATAATTAACATTTTTAAGTAAATTTAAAATTGCAATATTTATATACTGAAAATGTTTAAAAAGTGCAGAAATTGTGTTCTTTATTTTAAATGATATTAGTTTAATGTTATGCTAACCTGTCACAGCATTCACATTATTAACATAAGCCCAAGTACTTGCATTTGCTACAGCACACACACACACACACGTACGCACGCACGCACACACACACACACACACACACACACACACACACACACACACACACTTATCCCCTCTTCTACATTTAGAAAACTTTTAAATGCTAAAAATGAATGTCACTCCACAACCCTGTTCAATCCAAATTACTTTTTTTTCCCATGACAGTTATTATTGTGAGTACATCATGACATTTTGAAATTAATTATCTACAATTACTAGTCTTTTTAGTTTCCAGTCACTAGCCATTATAGTAGCTGCTGTGTGGATTTGCCGGTGGCACCAAAGCAACTTGCAATGAGTCAAAGTAATGCTCACTGCAGAAGGACCATCTATTTGGGGTAAAATAATCACTGGGAGTGTGAATAAAGGGTAACTATGTAGTGTTTAGTGAGTGAGAAGCAGCTCTAAAGGATTTCACTTAGTTCAGATGGAATGCTTTAGTTGAAATATTTAAAAAGAAACTTAAAAAAACAGTGCTTAAACCCTTTAGTTCATCATTCAATTTTCAACTTGAAGCTTAAAATTGTAGTTTAAACTCCTATTAATTATTAAATAACGGCAGAGAAAAGGACAATTAAATCTCATTCACTTAATACTGGAAAGTGTATTAAAGTAGATTTTCCAGGCTCCATATTCAGAAATGACTTCAACAATACTTTTGCTTATTTAATTGTGTCACTAGAGTAATGTCTTTAAACACTTTTTTTATTATTACTATACACTTCCAAATTAATTCTGAACATGGCTTTGTATATAAATATGAGAATGTTCTCTCAGAGGACATAACTCTACTCTACATATTGCCCCTGAATATGCCGTTGTACTCAAATAGGCCCTTGTACACTTGTTACTGACTTCTAACTGAGTTAGAACTACATTGGGATCCAACAGTCTAACATCACATTGAAAATTTGGAACTTTTTAATGTTTAAAGTTAAAAATAAAAAGAAAGTTCCGCCCTTAGGATTTTCAAAGCGCGAAAAAAAGTGTACAAAAGGTCAGAGTTTCTGTGAGTCTTATCCCTTCCACTGAAGCGTGTCTTCAGATGACACGCCGATGAATTTGATCTAACATGGATCATCAGGTTTTACACAAACATAGTGTGCCCTCAAGCTGACACAACCTCCATGTCATTAAAGCAAAAAAAAAAAAAAAGGGGAACATGCTAGATATAATAAATGTAAGCAAAATTTATGTAAATATTTCTAAGATTTACCTTTGCACTTAAGTTGTTGCCCTTAATGTCAGTTTTATTAACAACATTTTTGTTAAATGGAAAAAGCATTTTCGGTTATTATCTACCCTGTATGGCCAAAAATTGTCATAGTATAAGAAGGGTCAAATTACTGGCCTGCATGAAGATAGAAAAGATTTAAAATACTAGAACTGAAATCTTAAACAATTGTGCTGAATTGCCAACTTCAGGAAGAGATGTGATCATCTGGGGCCGGTTTCTCGATAACGCACACTATTCGCGCGCTAAGAAGACTCTTAAGATATATCTTACGTAAAGTGATAACTTT
>JAOTRS010012655.1:0-11145 GCA_028565755.1 Dinotopterus cunningtoni | reverse complement strand
CATTGTCTATTCTCACAGCTTCTTCTACTGATTAGGTTTAATCACATTGCTTAAGACGAAATCTCGAGAAATGTGTAGAAAATGTGTGTGTGCGTGTGTGTGATTCAAACTAACTAAAGTAACACTAAACCAAGCTACATCATCTGTACGCTTACTGTAGAGGTACAGTAAGCGTCACATACAATAAAAATGCCTGGCACAGTACCCGGCACAGTTCAGTGAAACATTGTGTATTGATTTGTCCTATTAAAGCAGCTCGCCTCATATTCCAGAAACATGTTTGCGCGTCTGAAAAATATGGTAAACCTATCCTATAAGCCTCAGCAGGGGGTGATCCGCCACGCTCCAGACGGTAAATTGTTTCTGTCAGAATGTCTGTGTGACGGTTTTGTCTGCATGCGTGCGTTTCGGGGGATGTGAAATAAAATTCCAAATGGAGCCACATCCACATACACTGATTAAAAGGATTAGAGAGAGAGAGAGAGAGAGAATCTTTATTAATTGAAATTTCTGGGCCACTAGGCTGCCAGGGGGCTTCTTATAAAACATTGTCGAAACAAAACAAGACCAGCAGTCTCTCATCAATTCGGTCACATGACTCATTCAGGTGTCTGAGGCATGACTTCCATGCTATGTATGTAATAATGACAATGAGTTGGACGATTTAATTATGCAATGAAATAACTTTATAAGCGTCAACATGCAGACTTTCTTTATCTGGCTGGGGCAAACCAGACACACATCTGATTAACCTGTGACAGTGGGTGTATCTTTAACACAACACTTAATATTAATGACATCATACCAACAATTTAATATGATGGTAGTGACTTTGCAGTCTTAGGACCTGGGTGACATGATGAACCTGATGCCTCTGGCAGGGAACAGGTCACTGTGGCACAGCAGGCCATATGACATCAATGATATGATTTGTCTGTTGGAACACAGAAACAAGAAGCAACCAGAAAGACAAGCAAAGGATTTGTCTTATACAGTTAAACCTTGGATTGCGAGCATAAGTTCCAGAAGCGTGCTTGTACAGTATATCAAAACACTAATATATAAAAGCTAATTCCCCCATGAGAAATAATGGAAACTCAAATTATTTGTTCCACAGCCCAAAAATATTTATATAAAAATAATTAATACAACATTTAAAGTAAAAATAAAACAAATTAACCTGCACTTTACCTTTGTAAAGAATCCCGGAAGAAAACTGTTTCCGTTAGTGTAACTAACTGGAGTAAGACGAGAGGAAAGGAGGAGGGAGGGGGCTACTGTGTAGGATGACTCACACACACACACACTAACAGAAACACTGCTCTGTCAGGAAACTTCTTTAATAAGGAACCTCTTTAATGACACGTGCGCGCGCACACACGAAAGGAATCAGTACTTTCTTACAGAGAGAGAAAGAGACTCTGGATCTTTAACAAGGAGGAGTCTCTCTAATGACACTTGCTTTTGCTTTACGAATACGCACACAAGTGGTCACAATGTTATAATAAATAGTACACGCGCACACAAATGTTGACTATAAGACTGACGCACACGCACTGAGACCGAGCATGGGAAACGATTACCCATTATCCCGTACCGCGCAAGATAGATCACGTGACACTTGGCAGACAAAGCACATGCATACTACTCGTATATCAAGCCCTCGCTCGTTTATTAAAAAAACTTCACGTCTTGCAAAACACTCGTTTTGACTGTTTGTAACATCAGAATTTATGCAAAAATACGTACATAGCCGTGGTTCTACGATTAAGTGACAGACCATCGCTGACATATCGGTCTCTTACTGTATGTTGAAACAAAGGTGTCCTGAAGTGACCTTCTAAAGCCAACACACAAGGACTCAGATGGTGACTTTACTATCATCACCCAACAAAAAAGCATGTACGTGTACTTTTGTGCACAAGTTCTGAAGGAAACAGTTCTGGTTTCAGTTACACTAGCCTCACCCAGGCTTAGTTACTCCTGGCCCTGTCAAATCTAACCATCACTTAAACAGAACCTTACATCAAGTGTGAAGTAGCTCTCAATAGTTCCAAAGGTCTAGGACTTCATACGTAAAAAAATGCAGTAGTATTCCAAGGATGACATGCGTCACATACCCACTTCTAACAATTAAATTCTTCCTAATAAAGCTTCTGTGAAGGTGTGATGAAGGTCAAAATCCCATGAGTGGGTTAAGAAAAGTTGTGCAATGACGGATGATGACACCAACATGTGCGTTACCTATGCTTGTACAGTATTCAACATTGTCTATAAAGCCAGTTGTCCATGACAATACACAACTTCTGACTGTTACTTGTATATTGAACAATATTAGACAACCAAAAAAAAAGTTAAGTTCTCATTAATGGTTTAAAAGGAGTTGTGGAAAGGAGAAAAGTGACAAGACAGGCCCGAGATAGTGATCCCGACGTTGGCCATAAGAAGCCATTTGCTAGGCCCTATACAGACAGGTGACGCAAGACATAGTGAAATAACATTCTTTATAGAAGACATCTGGTGTAAAAACTAAAACAGCACTACACAATAAGAACATCATCACACCCACAAACACATTGGTATTATATATATATATATATATATATAAATACACAGTGTATACACATAGTAATTATAAAGTGGACATGCATTGATGGTACAGGAACTGGTTGAATTGATGGAACTTCTGCTCTCCATCAGAAAAAAACCTGGAGGAGAATGTCAGGTCACCAATCTGTGTCCTATAAAACATCATCTGAAGCATGACACACGTGATCAGCAGGAAACTACTGCGACAGAACCTTTAACAGAAGGATCATGCTGAAAAGACCTCCAATGAAGATGAACTGAGGAATTTCCTTCACATCACTACCCACAGCATTTTAAACAGTGAAATGAAAGAAAGATAAAGAAATTAATCAAATCAAATCACATTGAACCAAAATAGGGAAGTCTAATAGAAGGGAATGTGGCAGCTGCGTGAAAACAAGCTTTGAACTGTAAATGCAGCTGGGCTTGACTGAATTAATAATCCAGAAGGGCTTTTATCAGCCAAGTGCAATTTTTCTTTAATTAAATGGCTGCTAAAGCCTTTCAAGCAGAGAGCCGGTTTTAAGATCCATAAAGAGGAGAGAAAGGAAGATTTAATAAAGCTGTGGGTTCAAACAGTACAATAAGGGCTCTCGAAAGAAAGGAAATGATCTCTATTTAAAAGCTTTGTGTCAGTTAAACTGTCCGCTGTCACATTAGACTTCTGGCTCAGTGCCCTTAACCCAGAAACTGATTATGGAGGACAGAATGCTCTTTCATAGCTTAGGAAATGTAAATGTATATATGAATTCAAAGGGTAATGTATCTGCCTTTTCTATGAACAGTATTTAACCATGTCTAAACAATTCAATATATGCATGCATGTTAAGTTTTTTTTTTTTTTTTTACAATCTTAGATAGTAATCCACAGAAGCTGTTATACTCACTCACTCATTGTCTATACCGCTTTATTCTGTATTCAGGGTCGCGATGGGCCTGGAGCCTATCCCAAGAGACTTAGGGCACAAGGCGGGGTATAACCTGGAGAGGGTGCCAATCTACCGCAGGGCAAGAAGCTATTATATTGAAGCATATTCATGGAAAGTTGACTGAAAGGGAAAAGTGTGGTGGGAAAATGTGCACAAGCAACAGGGATGACCACAGGCTTAAGAAAATTGTCCAGCAAAGTAAATTCACAACTTTGGGAGAGCTTGACGAGGAGTGGAGAGAGGCTGGAGTCAGTGCATCCAGAGCCACCACGCACAGATGTCTTTAGGAAATGGGCTAGAGACAACGTCAGAAGTGTCTTACCTGGGCTAAGGAGAAAAAGTTTTCAGATGAAAGTGAATTTTGCATTTCATTTGGATATAAAAGTCCTAAAGCCTTGAGCAAGAGTGGAAAGGCACAGAATCCAAGCAGTTTGAAGTCTACAGTATGTGAAGTTTCCATAGTCTGTGATGATTTGTAATGCCATGTCATCTGCTGGTGCTGATCCACTGCGTTTTATTAAGCCCAAAGTCAACACAGCCATTTACCAGGAGTTTTTAGAGCAGGTCATGCTTCCGTCTTCTGACAAGCTTTATGGAGATGCTGATTTCCTTTTACAGGAGCACTTAGCACCTGCACACAGTGCCAAAACTATAACTAACTTGTTTGTTGACCTTAATATTACTGTGTTTGATCAGCCTAAATCTACGGAGTTCAGTCAAGAGGAAGATGAAAAACACAGTCGTCTCAATATTACAGATGAGCTGAAGGCTGCTATTAAAGCAACCTGGTCTTCCATAACACTGCAGCAGTCCGACAGGCTGATCCCCTCCATGGCATGCTGCACTGATGCAGTAACTTATGCTAAAGGAGCTATGACCAAGTATTGAGTGCATAAATTAACATACTGTAGTTTTTACAATTTCTGTGCTATTCTGATTGATGTTATTAATCTATTGATGATTAATATTCTAATATTCTGATATACTGTTTTTTTTCCATAAGTCGTAACAAAATTAAAACAAAAGACTTGAAATATTTTACTGTACATGCAATGAATTTAAAGTATATGAGTGTTTCACTTTTAAAATTAAATTGCAAAATAAAATTTTGAAAGAAGGTCTTATGGCAATTGTAAACAAATTTCGCAAATAATTTGCTCCTAGTGCACTACCTGATTATAGAGGAACAGCAACATTTTAACCACTTCAAATGCAAACATACAGTATATGAAGTCAAAATTATTTAAATAAAATGATACATGTATTGCCATACAAAAGAACTGCAATTGCAATGTAAATGAATAGATTTTTCCCCCATTTCTAGTAATTATGCATTACAAATAGAAAGTCAATGTCCATGTGAATGATCTGTCTACACAGAATTCTTTAAACTAATTAGAAATGACAAAAAAACTTTGATGCGAAATGTGAGCTATGTCTGCTGGCAAAGAAGTCCTACAAAACTGTATTTGTAGTAATAGGAATATTACGGTTATAGTAAAGAAATATGTTATTTTACAGAAAAGTAGTATAATAGGAGCTTATTACTTTAATTAATAACTATTAAAATACTGTGTATGAACCAGTTGTGTTGTTTTGAGGTTGCATTTGCAAAATTCATTCAACATTTTGTGTCATTATCCCAAGGAAATTTTTATCAAAGTCAACTTTTAAAAACAACCTAAGGTCACTGCCCTAACACAACCATATCACAACGGCGTACAGTGTCCTGCTGTGAAATGCAGTTTTTACAAAGATGACTGTCTTAATTACTGACTAATACTTCATAACCTAAAATGACTATCAGTTCATCAGCAATCATGATTATTCCATTTTGGGTATAAAGGGATATTCCATAAAGGGATGAATCTCTCTTACTTAAACACATACCAATTAGATCTGGCATCTGAGAAGAAATCCCCAGTTTGCTTTAGGAGAAAGTGCTGGATCTCAAATCAAGAAGCTAAAGCTTCAGTTTGTGTCAGACATGATTAAAGTAGCATTTTATTTACATATAAAAAATAATGCAATGCAATTTACATATTTATTGCATCACTACAGCATCCATCATCATAGTGTGAATAATGTTTTATAAACAAAGACACGAATTTGCTATGTAAATTCATAAATCATAACTGTCAGCAGGAAGAAAGGAGCAGGAGACGGTACTGGCCTGCCCACATTAAAAACAGAATTATGTATGCACAGGATGCTAATGAGGATAATACATGCAGAGAAAACAAATGGAAATGACAACATTACGGTGGTCAGATAATCATGGCCTGTCAAACCAGTATGTAAAGAGCTTGTGCATCTCAGGTCAGTGTGCATCATCATGTCTGACACAGACAAACGCAGTAGTTGGCAGCTCCACGATACATGGAGTGTGTCTCCCTGAGGCAGGGGCTGTCATTGTATGAGACATTTCATAGACGCCGTGTTTGGTTGTTCTGTGCAGGCGGATGAGTGAAATAAGATGATGTGTCACTCTCATGTCAGATAAAATTAAAGTTAGAAAGACCAACAGCAGGGCATGTCTCGAAATGTTGTAAATGCCAAGAGATTATTGCACTGTACAGTATGCGCTGTATACTCCTCGGCCAGATAGTGGGTCAGTCAGCTGACTTCATTTTACTAACATGTAATGCTGCTGTGCCTAGACCTGACCGACTGAAACATCATAACACCTCCTCAAGAGGCTTGTACATTGGGCACCATGCAGGATCCCCGGAGCATCGCTTCATGCAGTTCCAGTCCAGTTTTTCCATTGTATCAAAGTCCAATCTTTATGCTCCCCAGCAATCAGAAGGCTTTTTTTTTATTCCAATGAGTCGCACTAACAAGTGATTTTCTTATGGACACACAGATGTTTAGTATCAATCCTGCGAGTTCTCATCACATTGTGATAACTACTGTGATTTTGAAAAAAATAAGTTTTATGTGAAAAATGTAGGACGCCTCATTAAATATTAATTTCTTTATTAGGAAATGTCAACATATTGATTTCTGATCTTGTGTTATTTTTTTACAAGTAGATAAAGGGTATTACATTGCATGTAACAACAAAAAAAAATCACTTCAGAAAAAAAAAAAACAACCTCAGAAACAAACCAAACAAAGACCTTAGAAATTCATTTTGGTTTGCTCTTAACTGTCGAAGTTCAAGGTGTCAGCATGGTGAGATGCAAAGAGCTATCCGAGGCATTCAAAAAGAAGATTGTAGATTCTTACAAGTTTGGTTGGGCATATAAAAAGATCTTTAAATAATCTTTAATCAGCCATTATGAACATAAAGAACATTTAAGACAACCAGCAACATGGTTAGGTCAGGCTGTCCAAGAAAACTCACCCCAAGAGCAGACTGCAAAACGCTTAAAGAAGTCTCCAACTTTAAGGTTTAAGGTTAGGGACACCTTCTCCAAAATGTTCCATCATGATGTTCTCATCATTTAAACCTGATGTAATATACCTGTGGGTAATTTTTAATCATTTTAAGGATGAATAAATATGGGTGGGTCCTAACTTTTTCCTTAGTTGAAATATGCATTTTTGAAGATTTCTTTTGTTTAATAGGTGAAAAGTGATTTTTTTTTGTTGTTACATGCAATTCAATACCCTTTATCCACTGTAACAAATTAAAACAAGATTAAAAATCAATATGTTGACATTTCCTAACAAAATAAATTAATAGTTTATTGGTTGTCCTAATTTTCACTGACACACACACACACACACACACACACACACACTTTCCTGTGGGATCGGACCAGACAGGCTGGTATTTGGTCATGTAAGCATCATTTTGTTATGCTAGCTTATTACTGAATGGCAGCATTAGCATAATTAGCATACCAAAATTGTGATGCACCAATGCTAGCAGTGTTTGTTTGTTTCTTTTTTATTGCCAGAGTAGAAAGTTGTAACTGACTTCTTCATTAAAGGTCATACGGTAGGTGTGGAAAAGGAAAATTAAATAAATTTAATATCTGGTTGTCCAAAATCCAAGTTTAAAAAAGCTCCATTAAGGTTTACATTAAACATCTGAATTGGGAAAAATATGATCTTGGTGACTTTGACTATGGCATGGTGGAAGGTGTCCGATGAGCTGGTCTGAGTATTTTTAGAAACTGCTGATGCTCTGGAATTTTCACACAGTGCAGTAAGTTTACACATAATAGTGCAAAAGCAAAAAAAAAAAAAAAAAACATCTAGTGAGCTGCAGTTCTGTGGTGGAACCACTTTGCTGATGGATAAGAGGTCAGAGGAGAATGGCCAGACTCTTTCAACCCGACAGGAAGTCTACAGTAAATCAAATAACCACTCTGCTCTAAGCAGAAAAGCATCTCATTACATTGAAGCAGATGGGTTACAACAGAAGAAGAGTTACATCCTGTTCCAGTTCTACCAGCCAAGAAATAGAGTCTGAGTGTTCAGTAGGCATGGGCTCTCTGAAAGTGGGTAGTTGTTGAAGATTGGAAAAATTTCCTTTGGTCTTCCTCCAATTTGCCACTTTTATCAGCACATTGACTACATCTGATGCCTCTATTTTGTGTGTCCATTTAGTTAAAATCTGGAACATTTGCCAGGCACAAATCAAAAACATTTACGCTTCTGGATTTCTACCACATATAACTGTTTCCCCTTATTTCCCCATGTGTTTCCAAATGTGTGTGTGGCCTTGTCCCATTTGCATCACATTTATGGCATTTATGGCATTTGCCAGGCGCCCTTATCCAGAACGGCTTACATTCGATCTTATTATACATCTCAGCAGTTGAGGGCCTTGCTCAAGGGCTCAACAGTGGTAGCTTGGTGGTGCTGAGGTTTGAACCCCTGACGTTCTTATCAATAGTCCAAAGACTTTAAAACTCATTGAGCTACTTCTATTTCCCATGTGAATCTGGATACAAACTTTATGAAGAGATTCTTAAAAAAAAGATACTGCATACTACAACAGTCGAGCCTTACTTCTCCAACCTGTGAGAGAAAGTCTGGGTCATTTGTAATCAATAGTGTTCCTGGATAAATCTTGTACTAAAACTTTCAGGATCAGCAGCAAACACAAAAAGTCTGACTTGCTTGTCTCCCTTCCTCAGACTACATCCCCAGATACCCCCACCCCCCACCCACACAGAGACAATTTTTGGAAGATGACCTGAAACAGGATGTTGATCTGAGGACACACCCACTGGTTGCAAAGTAGGAAAAGAGCCAGACAAACAGACGCCCACACTGGGTCTGGATCTTGGATTGAAATTGGGGCTATTATTAGTGGGAGGAAGATCAGCCATGCGGTTGCCAAACTTTGAGAGAAAGAGCTTACAGTAAAAAAAAAAAATTAAAAAAACTTGTCCCATACAGATGATATTTAGTTTTCTAGCTAAGTCATAACTGCAGGAAAGGGGTGAAAAGGCGCTCAGTTTAGAGGTCAGGTGGTTAGGTAAGGAAGAGAATGATAGACAAAACATTATTTTTTAGAGACAGCTTTTTTTGTAAAAGCATAATACAAATATTTAATGCACAACTTTTACCATTCATGAAAATATACAGTTCAAATTACAGTACATGGAAAGTAGCTTTGCCTCTTAACACCAAAACAACCAGATACAGTATGAAGTAAGTGTAGATGTTCAGTGTCAATTTAAGGGTTTGAATAATAATAAAAAAGCAATAACCATTTAAAAAGGGCATTGGTTCTCAGTGGTAGGTTTCTTTCCTGTCGGGGCGGAAGGCCCGGGTTCGATGCCCAGACCCCAGACATTGGATGCAGTGCCAGTCCCAACCCAGATAAAATAGGAAGGTTGCATTAGGAAGGGCATCAATTATAAAACCTGTGCCAAGTTGTTGTGTGGATGAGTTGGTCTGCTGTGGCGACCCCTCAACGGGCCAGCGTAAGACTAACAACAACAACATTAAGTGTTTAAAAAACTTGAATGGAAGTTTTATGGAACCTCATGAATGGAAGTCTGGAACCTCATGGACATCACTGCATGCTGAGTTTCCACTCCTGAGCTGCTTTGCTTTTTTCTGCCTCCTTCAGTTTCTGCTTGTTGGTGGGTCTTTCTGCCTTCAGATTTTCTACAATAAGTGAAAAGCAGCTTAACCGTGTTGAGGTCAGATGACTGACTTGGTTCTTAAAGAACCTTAAGTTACTTTCAATGTACATTTTGTTCCGTTATCAATCTGTACTGTAAAGCCACCATCCTATCAGTTGACTGTGACCTAATGCAAATTCAGCGAGGTTGTAGTATGATTTTGGAATATTAAACAATCATAACTTGCTAATTTGATCTTTTTTTCTCAGTAGAACTCTAATTAAACATTAAACCTTAGACTCACTGAGTTTAGCACCACCATTACTAATGATTCAAAGGCTCACATATGAATAAATTGAGTAAAACAGACTTTAAGAGGCTGAGATGTATTGTATGCATTGTATTCAGGGAGTACCCCACCTTGTGCCCCAAGTCTCCTGGGTGAGACTTTAAGAATGTGAAAATGTATTAGATTATATGATGTCTTGCCTCATCTAGCAAATTCTTTAAGCTGATTTGTTTTGTTGCATTTTTTTTTAGATTTAGATGGATAAAGCATTCACTTATCCTTTATACTCCCAAGTATGCATGCTATCCAAGTTAAGGTTTATTATTTGGCTAATATGAATTAGTCAAGAACATACAATAAGTGTTAAACTTTCCATTGTGTTTCAACAGCCTAATCAGTGAAATTTACAAAACATTTTACCTTCCATTTAATTAACCTATACTGGTTAAAGAATCACAGAGCTGTCATAAACCACTGAAGAATAATTGGCTTTAAGCTTGACATATTGTCTCAGGGGGGGTTTGTGCTATGCAAAATTATTTTAGTTGACTCGTCATCAGAACACGAAACTCCCTGAGGTATTATTATGTGTAATGACGATAAATCACACAGAAGGCAGCTTTAAACAAGCAGCAGCCCCTGCGAGATAACTGGTTTCTGTTGAAACACAATCGAAGTAGGTTTTTCTAAGATGAATCAGCTTTTTTCCCCCCAATATGACTCAGTGGACTAGTCACCAAAATAAAATGACTAGTGTCCAGGCATGTCGCAGAACAAAGCAAACCAGCAAAAAAGAATATTTTATAAAAAGTTTACAAGCCCTTCCCATAATCCTCTAAGAGCCTTTGTATTTGGCTTGCACTTTCCAGATCTATCTCCTAATGTTTTGAGGTGAGGAGTGGATTGCAAAGGGATTAAAAGGGTTTATAATGATAGATAAGGAACAGCAATACTACAAAATAATAACCCTTTTGAAGAAGGTGGTGCAGTGATGGTCTCAAGCCCGGATAAAACGTGAGGGAAACGTCAAGATGAGCACCCGGCGTAAAACCTGTGCCAAAGTAGCGTGTGGATGGGATGGCCAGTTGTGACGATCCTTCATCAAATTATTGAGCTGCATCAAGCATAGAATACAACAAAGAAGATTTGAAATTACTGCAATTGGATCAAGATCCTAGAAGGGTAGTGCTGCACGTCAACTTTGTGTAAAAAACCCATGAATGAAGAACATTTACAGTGGTGTGAAAAACTATTTGCCCCCTTCCTGATTTCTTATTCTTTTGCATGTTTGTCACACAAAATG
>JAOTRS010012611.1:0-11146 GCA_028565755.1 Dinotopterus cunningtoni | reverse complement strand
AAATAAGAAAAACCTAAAAACCTTTTAATACTAAGACGATCAGATGATTTTTCTTATGTTTTAACACTAAAACTAGAATAAAAAAAATAAAAAAAACTAACCAAACAGTTCATCAAACATTTTATTAGATTTTTATAGTTGAAATAAATCTTTAACTACAATAAAATGATTAAAATGTAATTATGGCAAAGAAAATGAAAAACAAAATCTTTAAAATGTAAAAAATGTAAATTTGTTATTAGTTTTAAAAGATTCAAGATTATACTGTGGATTTGTTTAAGATTTTTACATTTTAAAAATCATCACACTTATTAATGATCTAGCTGTAAAATATGTCTAGTGCTTTTTTATAGTTAAGGTAAGGTTAAGATTATTTTAAAAAAATCTATATTTGTTTAACCTTTTTAATTTTGATTATTTTTTTAATTAAAAATCTGTAAAATAGTGTAACATAAAATGGCTGAAAAAAACTCCTAATTGTACATTTTTTTTCTAAACACAAGAGTTATGAGTAGCTTCTTCAGTAAATAGAAATCCAAAGTTCATGCTGTTTATTTCTTCTAGATTTAGTTCTAATTAAAGAATAAAACAAACAAACAACATATTTTAGCTCCACATCCTCATCAGAGTCTCTAAGGCCCCAGGACTAAAAACAGTCGACCCCTCCCTCGCTACATTCCCTGTCCCTGTTCTTCAGGGCACTGTAAAGAATAAAAAAATTAATTAAAAAGGAAGGATTTAAGATTCTCATCTCTCATTCTTTCCCCACAATATTATTATCAGAATATTCTGTCCAGACTGGACAGTACTGGATTAAGAAATTTAATAAAGTATATTTTGCAGATATACAGTAAGTCAGAGTGATTGGTTTGGCATGGAAAAGGTCTAAGAGTGCTTCCGTGATTGACACACACACACACACACGCACACACACACGCACGCACGCACACATACACAGAGCAAGCGTGTCATGTAAGCATGTCCGCTCCCGGTCTGTATCCCTGAGCCGACATGTCTGAAATTCCATCTTTTCAGGTGGGATTAACATTCATGAATTCTGGCCCCACCACACACACACACACACACACACACACACACACACACAGTGTATAGTATTATACAAAAATAATAGTAAAGTTTTACAGCAGACTTTCTTTTTTTCCCCACTTTTTCACATTTATTTTCTCTCCTCTCTCAGCTCCTGTGATTGTCACGGGTCCCGGTGAGATCTGGAACGTCACCGGTGTTCAGGTCTTCCTCAGCTGCGAGGCCATCGGCGTCCCCACACCGGTGCTCACCTGGAGGAAGGTATACTCCACAAACACACCCAGTAACTTAGAAAAGGCACACTAAGTCCCCAGAAAACAACAAACAAACAAAAACATGGTCGTGTTTGTGATGTCCACAAAGAGAGACCATCTTTACCGACCCTGTTGAGTAAGACCCGCCCCCAGGGATGGGACAGATACGGTCTAGAGAGCATTTCATCAGATGGTCACAAGGTTTTGCATGGATGTGCGTTGTCAAACATTTTTGATTAAATGAAATCAAAATAGAAACATCATCTTTTTTTCTTAAAACATGGTTTCTTTACCAGATTTGGCAGATGGGGAAACATAAATTCGACTAACATCCAGTGACTACCCGGGATATAGATTGTATATTTAACACAGAATGCTGTGCTGCTGGTTTAGACTGCACCACCTGCAGGACTATAGAGGAACTGTAACATTCTTAAATGCAAACTCACTCATCTTCTATACCGCTTTATCCTGTATTCAGGGTGGCAGGGACCTGGAGCCTATCCCAGGAGGCCTAGGGCACGAGGCAGGGTACACCCTGGACAGGGTGCCAATTCATCACAGGGCACACACACACACTCATTCACACACTACAGGCAATTTGGGAATGCCACTTATCCTAACCTGCATATCTTTGGACTGTGGGAGGAAACCCACCAAGCACGGGGAGAACATGCAAACTCCATGCACACAGAGACGGGAATCGAACCCGGACCCTGAAGGTGCAAGGCGAAGGACAGTGCTAACCACTACACCACCGTGCCGCCTTAAATGCAAACATACATAAAAATATACATTTTGGAGTCGGTGTGACAATACATGAATTGCCACACACACAACAAATAAATACAATTTTCTCTCCCCTCTCTAATATTTTAAAGAACATTCACTTGTAGTTTAATGCACTAATTCATGCTTAGCATGTTTAATGCTAGTTAACACTTAGTCTGTTTAACGTAGGGCTCGTGCATGCTCAACCTGGTCACTAGGATGTTACATTATTTAATAGGATTTCTAAAATAGTTAATACTTAACCCAGTTACTATAATGCTAGTCCATGCTTAGCATGTGTTTCATGACACAATAGTGGGACTAAAGTACATATATCTGTACAGAGAAGAAATGTGGCAACTTTGATCATAATCCCACTCATTGATTCTTTTCTTATATTTACATTTATCATTTGGCTTTTATCTAAAGTAAGCAGACAGCTCAGGAAAATGTTTGCTAGCTAATGCGTAGCCTGATTACTATGATGCTAGTTCTTAGCCTGTTCAGACCTCTAAAACACCCGTGTGTACATTAGATATCAGGCCAGTTCTACCGTTGTGATGTTCAGTCAGTTATTCATGTATGTCAGTCTGTATATTGGAGACGCTAGTAAACAGACTGTGACGGTTTCGCCTCAAGAGCCAAGAGAGTCTTTTGTTGTTAAGGATGTTTGTAGCATAAAACGCCTCTGAGAGCAGATTCTATGTTTGATGAAACACTTCCTGGATTCCTTTTTCGTTTTTTTCTGGCTGTATTGTTTCCACATACCATTATTGAGAATGGTGTGTGTCCTTTTACACAGAACACACACACACACACACTCTGTGACATATGGTTCAGTTTTGCACAGAAGTCCTGAAGAAGGAGGCATTTTAGTGAACGGTGCGCGAAGGATTAAAAGAACTAATAATAAGAAAAGATAAAAAGCATCTGGTAATAAACAAACTCGGGATAGAGCTTTAGGACAATTAATGCGCAGTGGTTCACTAATACACGGGCCGTTCAAGTTAAACTGGGACTGAAAATAGGCAGAAAACTTGTCGAGAACTTGTCTAAGAGACGCCTCTGTCTGTGGGAACTGTGCAAACAATCATACACTAACACCACTTGCACATTACAGGAACTGTAACTGCGCGGAGTTATTGCCACATCCCCTATACAGTCCTGACCTCGCTACAAGGCATTTCCACATGTTTGGGACATTAAAGACGTTCCTGGGAGGCCAGCGTTTCAGACGTGATCATGGCTCCGGTGCAGAGAAGAAAACTTTCTACCTTGATGGTGTCCAAGCACTAGTGAAACGCTGGGATAAGTGCATTAGTGTATCAGGGGATTATGTGGAGAAATAAAGGGAGTTTTTACTCTTATATGTGTGTTCTGTTAGTCTGCGCAATCAAAAGTCCCGCTTTGACTTGACGCTCCTTATAAAAACAGTTAACGCCAGGAATCACCTCTAATTGTCTATTAAAGCACAAGTGTTTTTTTAATCTGTTAAAGCAAATCATGTTTTTAACCTGTAGTTATCTTTGGTGTGTAGTATTAATTACATCATATCAGCACTAAGATTTGGTCCTACTCACTATAGATGACATACGAACAGAAACCGTCTCAGCTGCTCCCTGGAGACCAAGACAACCTCGCCATCCAGATGAGAGGAGGCCCCGAGAAGCACGAGGTCACCGGGTGGGTGCTGGTGAGTCTGCAGTAGTCTGTATTTATTTCTACAACATCCATAACTGTTACAGATTTCATATTCAATGTTATAATTATATTGCTGTGATTGAAGCATGCAGCTTTTAACTCTGAAAGATAGAAAGTTTTTCTGCTACTTACTAGTTTGGCTAGGATTAGAAAAAAATAATTCTAATCATGTACTGATAGAATTTTTGAACAGAAAGGAAACATGTTTGCGAATTATTTTTATATGGAAGAAATTACTTGTTTATTGTGTAAAAGGTTGAGCATTGCTGTCTGGAGAATTTCCTGCTTTAGTTTTCATTACTGTTCTTGTAACAATGGATGTGCAGGAAAAAAACACTTCCCTTTTTCCTTTTGACGTACAACTCACATCTGTTTATGCTACACATTATTTTCTAATTTGGTTTTTCTAACTGTGAAGTAAAAAGATTTGTGCAAATGCGAGTGTTTTTGTAAAAATTTTGTGATTGTGACAAATAGTGAATTTTAGAGTTTGAGGTGAATGACATTGATTTTCATGAATTTAGCGAATGTGAGGCTTTCTTTGAACGTGTAATGTAAAAATAGTGACTGCGAAAGAATGAAAAGCAGTATACTGTATAGGATGTACTGAAAAAGGATAACTGTGCATGTTGCAGATTTTCCCCCTGACCAAGGAGGCAGCGGGCACATACGAGTGCCACGTCAGTAACGCCTTGGGTGAAGCATCAGCCACAGGAACCATCCACGTGGTCGACTCCATCGACGATATTCCCTCCAAGAAGGGTGAGATGCCTGGCTCTAAATATCTCTACACCCTAATAATATTACACTAAAAGTCTTACATTCTATCACCTAAACCAGGTGACTTCTTACTTCAGTTATAAACCCTTTTGTCCTTCCCCTTCTCTTGAAGTTGACTAGAAAGTACAAAAATCCACACTTCCCATAGAAATAAGACCACACGTGGTGTGTGGCTACACGTCTGTCAGAGCTGCTCTTTTAAAAACATTTATCAACACAGTAAAAATATGTGATAAGACCTGGAGAATTTAAAAAACAGAACAGACCGCAGTGTGTTTGTGTTTCATTCAGCTCCATCATTTACTTGTCTTGCTCGCGTTCTCCATGAATCAGAACAGAACTGTGTGTTGGCACGTGAGCATTTTTGCTCATGTCTGAACACGCCAAGGGAATCTGATTAGCTGGGACGCTTGTTTAGTGTCACTGATTGTATCAGGATCTGTTTAAGTCTCTTTAACCAAATCCAATTCATAAACTACACACACAAAATCGACAGATTTAAAGATTTTATATTAAAAAATCATAATGTTCGCTCATTCAAGCCATGTGACGTAATTAGACCAATAAAATCCAGCAGATGCACATTTTCATTAAGTGTTGCTGAATTCTCACTGGTTATGTTTCTAATCTCTCAACCCCCAAATACAAGTTAAAGCAGGTTTGTATTGATGCGTATTTTGGCTTTTAAGCACCATCAGGTACCACCTATTATTGGTATTGGTACTTTGGTACGGTGAGAAAGCAGAGGTCTATTTCAGGGGGATTTGAACAGTCAGACTTTAACGCAAGTCCTATGACTAAAGCTTCATGGCTCTATCTATCCAACATGAGATCAATGAAGATTGTGTCTTGGAAGGGTGGTGTGAACTGGTGCTTAAAGACTAAAGAAAGTGGGAAGCCTGATTTAAAGACTTTATTGCTGTTCCACATATACATGGCCATAGACCCAAGACAAGCAGGTAGACCTAGGAGGAAGAACCATTCTGTTTTATTGCAAGAGACTAAACCAGGCATCACTAAGTGACAGTTCTATTCTGACCCTGATGGTTTTCTAATAAATGAGAATAATTTATATACCACATAATCTAACGCTTTTTACCCCTCAAGGTGGGTGTGGCTATACGCATCACTCACGCATCACCCAGAGCCAATCAACACGATAGTTTACTGTGTATGGACATAGAGTGCGGAAGAGACAGAACTGAAAGCGCATGGTTTACTCCAAAAAAAGGAAAGTAGACTATGAAAACTGAACCTTCAAAGATGAATGGACAGATCAATGTTTGTTTATTCTTCCTGCGGGAAGTTTCAAAACAGTTTGTCTCCTATGTTCTGAAACCGTGGAGCTAATAAAAAGCGCCACTAAGAGACAAAACACTGGTCATTAGAGAAAACATAATATGTATATATCTGCGTGTAAAATATCTGAACTGGGAGCCCGGTATGACAGAGCAACCAGCGTCTTTTCACATTCATTGACAGAAGATTTACTAAAGATTGTTGTTTATGTTCCATACAAGTACAAGGAAATATACACGCCTCGAAAGATCAAACTGTCCACATGTTCAGCGTAATTAGCAATTATTGTAATTCTAAGGAAATTGCTTATTTTTTTATAGACTTATACACTGACTGCATATATAGCGATCTGAATCTTAACACACCACCTCTGGGCTAGACCAAAAAGGGGTCCAATATCACATAGGTTAGAAAAATAAAAGTAGATCAAAACAATAACTCTGTAAACATGAAAAAAATTCTATTTAAATCTAAGTTACATTCTCAATGCAGAACTGGAGAGTTTGACACAAGTGTAAAATTTAAAGTTTTACCTTTACACTTTTGTAGTGTTGTAACCTTGACCTGATATATGATGTGTTTAACCTCATGACAATAATCCATAATCATTGGAGGGAGAAATCAATAGGGGCACGTTTTCAAAAATTATGACACAAAGTTGATGCAAAACCACTTAATTGGTTATTTTGAAAAGATACTTGTTTACAGAGTCAATCGTTTCAGCTTGATAAAAACAAGTTGATCATTAGCATGTTGTCCTGGTGCACAGGTACATTGAAAATAAACGTCCAACCTGGTTGTTACTGTACACCCCTATGGTAATACTACTGCTGCCTTCACCCTGATCTGCTTGATGGTTCTTGGCAATAAACAAATACAACTTTTGGACTTTTTCCAGTGTAGATCCAGGTCAGGTAGAATCTGTAGAAAGCAAAAAGAGTTGTACACAAATTGTGCTTAAGATATGCTAACCTTGATAAGCAAGCTAGAATGTTCTGGAAGAAAAAAAGAAAGAAAAAAATATCCAGGTGCGTTTTATGATGTAAGATCACAATGAACATAACCTAGCGTGTTCGTTTTGAAACTAAGCTAACAGATAAACTAATGCATAAACACATTTAACAGTTTAATAGTTTATTCCAGCCCGCATGCCACCTACACAGTGATGCGTACGTGCAGAGTCATATGCAGAGCCTGAGTTATCAACACAAAGAACGCATGATTAGAGCTAAAGCAGAACAATGAGATAGCTGAAACAACGCGGACAAAACACAACAGGAAGGATTACCGCAATCCACCAGCTCAGGAATCATAACAAAGTCTCGCACAAATATAATATCCCAAGGCAGCTTTACATGCAAAACTCCGCCCCTATTACCTGGATCACTGCATTCCCATTGGTCGGATTGTTCCAGCTCTGTACATTCTGATTGGTCAGAGAATGTTAATAACGAGTGATAATAAATAAGAGAGGTAATAAATGAGTTTGAATTAAATGCAGATACAAATGGATAAAAAAAATTATGCTGGTTAATAAGAAATGCTGAAAAAGAAGTGCTGTTTGATTGATCATGATTGCTTGTGTGTGTGTGTGTGTGTAGTGGTCCAGGATGAAGAGCTGTAAGGAGTGCGTTCACCCTTGACGCCACCTCCCACAAGATCAGGATTGGGATCGGACGAAGAACATCTCACACACACACACACACACACACACACACACACACACAATCAGACACTTGTGACACATTACATCACACAAGTTAAACATGACAAGCCTTTGGAGTTTATCTGCACACTGGCATGTCTCTTACACACACACACACACACACACACACACACACACGAGCGCAAAGGTATCCTATTTTATCCATATCCTTTCCTCAGCAGCTTTGTCACACACACACCAATCAGGAGATTGAGACTAAGATAGATCAACCTCCAGGCTCTTGTTTTCTTGTTCTCAGCTGTTAGATAAAATCTATTTGTATTTTCTCCTTCGTCTTCGGGTACATCGTGTAAAGTGTTTTGGAGACCAGGAGCTCCTGAGATGTAATCCAGAGAAAGAATGCAACATGGGGTGTAACTCGGGGTGTAATGTCTACCAAGGTTTAAGTCTGGAGCGCTGTACGTGTAAAAGGCTGGAGCTTTAAAGTGGTTTTTTTTGAGAAAGAGAGAGAGAGAGAGAGGATTATTGTTATTATAGTTATTATGCACGCAATTACTTTCAACTAACGCACTTGTTTAAATGTCATCTTTTCATTTATGAATAAAGTCTTTATAACATGACGTGGTTTATGCTCAGTTTGTGCTCTGACTCTGATGATTAGCTGAAGACCCGAGTGTCGTTTGTTGTTTTAAATCCTAATTTCTCACGACCTGTAACCATCACCAGGGATCACCCGATGCAATATTATCACCATACCTCAATGCCGATTCCGTTTGTATTGTCATTGTGTAAGTATCCTAATGTGTACAAATATACAGTATGAATATCCAGATCAATTGTTTTTCTAGATTTTGTTAGGATTCTGAACAATCTTAGCAAAGAATGGCAACATTTTACCATTTTAAACCCAAACATAGGTAAATTAAAAATGAATCTTAAAAAAAAAAAAACAATTTTGAAGTCAGTGTGCCAATACCCGTTTCCCTAATTATCTTCTTGCTTTGTGACAATGATCATTATTAAAACCACTATATAAATAAGACTGAATTATTTTAATGCAACACATAAATTGTAAATCACAAACAAAAGAATCACGATGTGCAATGGATTGATTTTTTCCCCCATCATATCTACTACACCGTATGTAACTTTTAAAGCTGGCTAGTTACACACAAACCAAATACAGCGCTAGCTTAAAATCTAGCTACACACACTCACCAGCGGTTCCTACTACTTGCTGCAGAACTTTGTTTCTCTACAGAATTCACTAATGTAGATTGAATGCTTTAGTCTTTAGCATTAGATTGTAGTTTTAAGGTTTTCGAAAAAGCTCTCAGGTTCCAGAATGACCTGAATCCAGGATGAAACACAAACCAAATTAGTTCAAAATGTAATTCAAAGCAACAAGCCTACCTGCTACACCACTAAACATGAAAGCATGTGTTTTAACTTTATTATATTGGTGTTGCTTTTTAAACCCACAGCTTTTGAAGCGAAAGACAAACCTACAGTATAACACGCGTCTCACTAGCACTTCAGCATGTTCTGGTGGCTCTGTGTGTTAATGCATAATGCATCTGGTTTGTTCTGAACATCATGGGTTTGACTCTTGCTTAAGTTTTCTCTTTATCGGTCTATCTCTCTGTACATGTGCTTAAAATAAAAATGAATAAATCCCACCCAAAAACAGTTGCATCTCAAAGTCCTAATGGCTCACTGGGTTGGTGCAGCGAGAGGACCTTGGTTCAAGCCCTGGGTTCTGGTGTGGCCTTGGTGAAGTCATGTATATTCTTGTACTGTACGTTTTTGTATGTAAGGTGCAAAATAAAAAGATAAAAGATAATAAAAGAGTGTTAAAACTTATCAGCTCTGATGGCTCAGTAGGTTAAAGGTGTGTGTGCTGGTCTTGGGAGAACCTCGGTTTGAGACCCTTGCTTGGTAGTAGGTGCTGTGCTTGGGTGGGACTGTAAATCCGGCAACGAGAAAGAAAGAAAGAGAGAGAATGTCCGGTCTGTCCCACCTGGGGCCCTGGGAGAGGTGAAAGCAGGGGTTATGGTACCCCGGCTCCTGGACGTCTATATGTTTTGCTCTGGCTAATATGTTTACCATGTTGTTACATTATGATGTTCATTCCTAAATGCTTTTAATTTAAACTAATTACGGTACTATAATTTACAATGCTTTATTATAGCTTACTTTATAAAATTATACTATGCAAAGTTTTCACCAATCCACAGCAAGGATTTGAACCCTGACCACACACACACACACCATTATAACAGCACGAAACCCACGAGCCACTGGTGTAGGTTGGAAGTGACCTTTTTTTTTTTGCACATTTATCACTCAAATGCGTCCCTTATACTTAAGGCTTGGGAAAAAAGCAAAGCAAAGCAAGATTTGAACCAGTAACCTGAACAATGAGAGGTCATTCCTTTCACAAACAGCCACAGTGACTCTGGTTTGGAGTGTGTTGGAGTTTACCCTGACGGAATGCATTCACATGGTGTTCGGGTCTCTGGAATAAATCTGAAGTGGCACTCGGAGAAGATGCTGGAGGTTTGTAGTGATGGCTCAAAAGGTAAGTATACAGCAACTATCTAGGAGGTGAGGGTGTGTCCAATCGAGCAGGGGTTCAGCTCTCAGGGGGCAGGAAGGGGGCATTGACTGAAGCAATGTTTACATGGGTAATTGTGTTAAATGCTGTACATGGAAGTGTGTGTTCAGTATAGATCTGAAATTGAGCTCAGCATGGCTCAAAAGGTAAGTGCACAGAACACATGGTGTATGTTTCATGCAAGTAGTGTTCATGGTACAGCTCTAGTGATGTGTGTTCCAGTTAGACAATAAACCAGAACACTGTGGTCCATAAACATGTGAGTAACCGTCTGGCTGGTGTCTCTACAAGTCTTATTCTGTTACTGGTGTACAATCAAAGATGAACACATCCAAGACAAAAATTATTTTTCTAATCGTTACTCTTTCATACTCCGCACATTATTTAATTAAACCCGTGTTTCCTAACTTCCAAAGACTGATAGATCAGTTTTCCGGACTCAGGGCGTCTGATTCACTCCGTCCGTGGCAAACCTTCCATGTTGTTCCTGAGATAAGCGAGTTCAGGAAGAGTGTGTATCTGCCGGCATGAAAGAAGAGTTTTTGAAAGATCTACAGTCATCTGGCTGATTTTACAGACCAGTCGATCTGCATTTGAGCTTCTCTTCATCCTCAGACTCAACAGTTTTAAAGCCCAAAGCACAGTGAAGGTGTTTTTTTTTATTATTTTTTTTAAAAACATTTATTTTTCACCTAAGCCACTTTCTAGGAACGGAACTTTACATATCGGCTTTAGTCGACAGCTGTAAGAGCGCTTCTGAAAACCGAGGCGGGAAACTAACTTGTTAGGGGTGCCAATAATTCCACTACAGATTATTCAATGTAAGATTAGTACTGTATTTTGGCATAAACTGTTTTTTTTATTTTTTATTAATAAGGGCAAGCATATTCTCCTTTCTGAATGGAATTTTTTTTTTAATATACAAGTTTTATCCCTTTTTTCTTGATGGATGCCAATAATTTTCAAAAAATATTTTGATGACATGAATACAATAAGTTTTTTTTAATACAG
>JAOTRS010012587.1:0-11148 GCA_028565755.1 Dinotopterus cunningtoni | reverse complement strand
CTAAAATCTTTAGAAAGTGCACAAACATGTTGCTCCTTGAGCTGTTATAATAATAATAAAATAAAAATGGACTAACAAAAAACAGACATGTATGCTTTACATCTGCCAAATATATACAGTGGGACCTTGGATTACGAGCATAATTCGTTCTGGAAGCGGGCTCGTATTCAAAAACACTCGTAAACCAAATTTAATTTTTAAAAACACTAACTAAATCACTGCTGTAAAGTAAAGATAAAACAAAATAACCTGCACTTTACCTTTGAAAAGAATCGTGACAGAGCAGAGAGAAAGAGTGTGTGTGTGTCTGTGAAGGTGAAAGTAGGAGAGGTCTGTGCGTGACGCAGACACACGCAGACACACGCAGACAAAGAGCAGGCTAAGCCTTGACCAGAGAGAGAACATGGATTTTTAACGTCTCTAATGAGACTTGCTTTTGCTTTACACGCGCTCTGTACACACACGCATTGCATTACACAAAATAAAATATGTTTTACACACACACACGGTAACAGTGTTAGAGTAAACAGTACACATGTGCACGGATGTTGATTATACCAGTGAGAGACACACTAAGACCCAGCAGCCTCCGCTATGTATCTTTCCTCTACCTCCGCTCGTTTTTAAATATTTGCTCCGCCCTGTCTATGAGGCGCCGAACTCTGCTAGCATCAGTGCGCGAGACCGAGTGTGTTCACTCCGCTCCGCGCTCAACTAAAGTTTTTTTTTTAAATAAGGAAATGTCTCTGCTCCGCGCGACACAACGAATCGATTATGAAATTCGTTGCCAATGCTTTTAGTAATCGATTTTTTATCAATCAGTTGTTGCAGCCCTACAATCCATGAGACCTTTTTATTTAACATTTAAAAATGTAAAAGTTAAATTATATTATGAGTATGAAAAGAAATGTTTTTGGTTATTAAATTCACTTTCTCTCATGCTACGTGTAGTCTACCGCAACCTCAAGAGATGGCTCATGCTACTTACACACTAGGCACAGGTCTTTTGGACAGTGCCTGGGTATGGTTGCCCACCCCCTTCCCCCCTCCCCCCTCTGCCAGCTACTAAATTAGTAATGTTGTTCTGTAACACACTTATATATTTATGCAGCAGGTTGCAGTAAGCACCTAGTTGGAACACAGAACCACCTTTTAGTTTTCGGCCCTCAGACAGAAAAACTGGTTCCATGGCGGCACCAACACTTTGCTGGGCTAGAACAAATAACCGCTTACATCAGGGGCTTGGGGGAGATTAATCACAACCAACTAAAAGTTGGTTTTAGTTGATGTCTTTGTGACAGACATCTTTAAAAAATGGACTCAATATAAAATGGGCAAATGGTTTTTAATAATGATAAAACAATGAGAACTGCTTGCAAAGCCTTGTTGGAGTTTGCTATTGTGGTTGCCGCTAGCATGTTTTTGCCTCTAATATATATTTTTTGGCCCGCTAGCATTACTGAGAAAGTAAAGACATACACGAACGTATACAGTGACGTAATGAGGCGACACTCTCGTCTATGGAAAAGCAAATCCAGTTCTTAGGAGGTTCGCTATTAAACGGGTTAAGAGACGTTTAGTACAAGGAAGTTGACTTTCATATTTGATTTGAACCGTGCACAAATATGATGTACTGTGTACAATTAAATTATATAATAGCAAATATCAATATGGTTATGTTCTGAAAGGTTGGTATCAGCGAAAAACTATCACAATTTTTCATAAAAATAGCAGGTCTGCAAAAAGAAAACCACAAACTGACAAACACTACATAAATCTAGTGCACAACTAATCAGTACTTGAACTGCTAAGCTTTCTAATAGTCAAGCTATATAAATTGCAAAAGGTATTATATGTACACACGACCGAATAAGCACCAAATACTACCGGTAGTGTCAGTCTTATGATATAGCCATTTTCAAATCCTACTGGCAAAGTCTTACCTGAAAGAGGGATGGGGGCACCATTTTCTTAGCCAGGTGAGACTGAACATGGTCCACTGCTTTCTTAGAGAAGGGCTACAAGACAAACACACAGTACTACATGGAAAGGTGCAAGGTGTTGGTCAAACATCAAGCAATAGGCACATCTGATGCATAAAGCATAAAGAAGTGCCCCTTGCCTTTCTCAGTTGTGGAGTAAATTTAAAAACAGTGTTCAACAACACAATATGATTTAAGCACCCCCACCTACTGTGATCTTACGGTTAAAAACTATGTGGAAGGGTCAAAAATTGATTGGCAATAAAAAAAACAAAAGGTCATTTTAAATGGTCTCTGTGGTGGATTAACTTGGCAGAAAATCCATCTGCCTTGATTTATGTCCCACAAATGACAGTGCTTAAAAACCCAGAGGCATGATATGAATGACTTGTTTTTTTGACAGTCAGGTCTTACATGTGAACATGACAGAAGCTCCTTCATTATATAGCCATCATATATCTGTCGACTGCGACTTAGTCTCTCGTCCTCAGAATCCAACTTCTCGTATTCTTTAATCTGAAAAGACATGAGCGTGGTAGTCTGAAATCTATAACAATCCTTAAGCTGGAACAGTTATCAATGTGCTGCCCTCTGACATCAAGCCTAGTGCCTTGTTTACATCCTGCCGAAACCTATTTAAATGTTTGAGACATAAACAAAATACTTTTACAACATTTTTTTTTAAAACAAAGGCAAGAAAAAAAACTGAAAGGTGAACACAACATGTACAGATTAAGGTACTGATTTGATCATTTGTACAAAATGGCAATAAACATCCTGCCTCACTTGACTATGACCTTCAGTCATCTTGCAATGAAATGATCCAGTCATTGCAAAATGACTGAAGGGGAAGCATTTAAGGATGTATGCCATTACTGTAAATTTTCTATCAAAAATGGATGGAAAACATAAAAGAAAACACTAATATCAAAACTACTGTGCATAGATACACGCATGAGCTTTGAAGCAGTTACCTAAGGGATTCCGAGCATCACCTCTGGAGGATCTCAAGCAGAGAGCATGGAATCAGTGGTTTGTTTTACAATGGCAAAACTCTATGCACCTCTTATGCTGGAGCTTCTGAACAGGAGACTAGTACGCATGTATTTTTATACTAGGTACGCATGTATTTTTATATTTTATTCTACTAATTTGCTTATCCATCGTCTAATCATTTGACATATAAAGGAAATTCAAGTTTTTATTTAACTTAAGTATCAACCTTTCATTCTAGAAGATGCGTAAAATAATTTAAAGCTAAATTTAAATGCTGACAACCCAATCAAGAGTCACTGAATTATTCATAATTAGACTATTATTTGTTTAAATAATTGATAGCTAGTTTAAATATAAAAAGAACTGTTAGTTGCTGCACTGGTGCATGACATGTATTAGGCAAATGCTAAACATGCAATCTACATATGCATTCTGAAGATCTGGTTGTGTGAAGTACAACATAGCCCACGGTAAGGAAACTTTTTATTCAGCTCAGTCTGATTGTAGTTTGTTTATACATAAAAAAAAAAACCTGCCATTTAACAGCATGAAATGTCAATGTGTAAACATATTGTAATGGCTTTGGGAGATGTCCTTATACATGTCTGGTGCTGTAGCAGTTGTCTTGGCTACAGTATTGTTTGGTATGTTTTGCTTTTATTTTAGTATGTTTATTTATTTAATTTAGCTTACAGGCTTTTCTGGTTTGCTCTTGAGACTCAATAAACTTTCAGCAAAGCAGTGTGTAGCAGTGTATTATGATTGTTTTGTGTGGCTCACTGAATCCAAGGTTTTTTTTTTTATGTATTTACGCAAATTTGCGCAGGCCTAGTAAATCTAGTGTTAATTTATGTTTGCATTGGAGGTGGTAATATGTTGCAGTTCCTTTATAATCCTACAGGTGGTGTGCTCAAAACTATTGATACAATGGCAGCACAGCATCCTGTATGGCAGGAGCTTTGTTTAGAATTGTGTGCGTGTGTGTGTGTGTGTGTGTGTGTGTGTGTGTGTGTGTGTATATATATATATAAATAAACACACTGTATATACATAAATAATATTTATAAAATGAGGATATTTATAAAATCGCGTTACTGTACTTCAATAATTGCAATACAAACCAAATCGGCACATTGGTATTATGATCATGTTTTATCGGGTGATTCCCATCTCTAAAACTTCACTGCGTAACTAAAGGAGAAACTAAAAAAAAAAAAAAACTAGACCATTTTTAAAGCACATCTTGCAATGTACCATTTCTGCACGATTGGTGAAAGCCTGAGCTGCAAAATCTGCATCAAATTACAGTAAACTGAAACTAAAACTGCAGACCAATTTCTGTCAAGTGGAAAGATTATTTTTAAATTTGTTTTTACAAGTTTAGAATCGCTGCAGTTCACACTGAGCTTTGTTTCTATTGGCTCATAAAATCCAACCTCTTGTCCTCATCATGAAAGGTGGTACAATTGGTTTAACCTTCTGCATGAATTTCACAACAGAGAACAATGTAAAAGAAATTACAAAATGAAAATGCTACCTTTGTAATTGTGCTGGCTAGTGAGGCTCTGGTAAGAGATTGACTAAATTTTTACCACTAAAACAATAAATTGCACCTAGGAGCGATACAGACTCATTGCCATGTCACATCAAGGCTGTACTGCTGTCCCCTCACCCATGAACATATTCTTTATGCAAGATGTCGGTGCACACGTGATGCGAGTTCAAGAAAGTTTCCAGTTGAGGTGATGCAAAAAAGACTCCTTGCATTAAGTTGCAGTTATAGTATGAAAAGAACATGCATTTGGGGTGGTTTTAACCACATGGAGAGTGAGCAAACCTAACCATTCAGATTCTAAACCAGACCTGTCTACCCAGGGACTTATGAGTGTGTAAAATGCATTGACCAGTTTAAAATGTATGACCAGTTTGTCCAAGTACTGTGGAAACTTGATTCATGAAAGCCCCCAAGTACAAACAAATCTGTTCTCGTCCAAAAGATTTGCTCCAAATTTATCTTTGTTCATGAACTCCATCTCGGAACACAACTCAGAAACAGCCATCCCAAGCCGCCGCTATCAGCTGAACAAAGGCATGAGTGCGTCGCCCAGCATCAGTTTGCTTACGCCACGGTCGTGGATTGCGCACATGATAATAGAATTTTGTGCAAAGTGTGCGACGTCCAAGTTTTTTCCAAAAAGTATCATCCGAATAAAAAACAGTGGCAAACAGGGTAATACACCTAATGAACCTGTGAATTAAAGTGGTGTCTTACTTTAGGATAACTGAGCAGCGCAGGAAAGAAATCTCTCTGGATAGATTTTAGTGAAACCGCCTGTCACATACGAACCAGAGGCCAAGAAACAAAAGAGAGAAAACCCCTGAAAGAGAATTATCCAGTGTTATTATGGGAGGGGACTGTCCTTCACAAACACTAATCTCCTCCCCACCCTTTCCTCTCCTCCATTCCTTCACGTCAGCAAGTCTCTAAGAAAGGTGCATGAACAATACATGTAAAAATAAAGTGTTCGCTCTCTCCTGTAGTTTTTTTTTATTTATTTACTGCTGTATTATTTTTGCTTAATTAAAGCTTTTTTCACTTTTATTTTGTGATGTAAACAAAAAGTTAAATAGAGCTTATAGTAATTGGGAATGGATTAATTAATTGCATGTATTTCTATAGAAAAAAACTGAATCAGTCTACCAACAAAAGAGGTTATGAACAGAACTTAAGAACGAATTATGTTTGTAAACCGAGGTTCCACTGTACTGTCTGAGGATGGTAATGTAGTGGTACAATTTGGGCTCTAAGGCATACAATCAAAGAATAAAACAAAACAATTTTTTTTAACATGATCTTGAAATGCTTTTCACCAGCTATCACACTGAATTGCACTGATGCACTCCTCACAATCCACTCAGTATTCAAATCAACACGGCCAATGGGAAACCTTTGTCTTTTATCAGCAATTGTAGGTAAGCACAGGATCTGCATGTGGCTCAAAAATACTGGCCATGTGCTTAACAACGTGAGAGATTTCTAAGGGTCACGTTTAAAGTGGGTAGAAACATGGCAAAGAAAATGCCACTAATGACAATTCATTATTTTAGAAATCGTACATGTAGGCTGGTCTGCTTAAAAGTCTATTTAACTTTTTTTAAACCATAATCTCTAGTCTACATGTCTACTAGGAATGGGACTCACCAGTCACCTCCCAATACGATATCACACTCTTAGGTGCCGATTCGATTAAAACTGCAATTTTATTAGTAATCGCAATATCATAAATATCCTGATTTGATATCACATTTTGGCCAGATTTTATTTTTTAAAAATTTTACGATTAATTTAATCTAGTCCGTTCCTTATAACATTAGTTTACTGTTATAAAGAAACGGTGACGTTTTATCTCCTCAGAAGCCTTGAATCTCAACAGTGAATGGCGAGTTGAGCGGCTGCAAGCATGCGGGCATCTTCTAACGCACTTGATTTTCAACTAATTAGCGCTCACGGCATTTTGAGACTGGTGTAAGCGTGTGTAATGAGTGGGTTTGAGACTAATTTGCTCACTGAGTTTGGAGAAAAAGGTGCGCGATCTTAACACGCACGATTTTAGTAGTCCAACACCACAAAAAAAATTTTCTGTTACACCACTTGGAAGTTTCTGCATAAGGTACAGAATCAATTATATCTGTGGCCAATTGGTCGATCACTGGTCATGGCCAATCAAAATGAAATCCAGCAGAATCTGGTCAATAGCCCATCAACCAATTCATCTCTATTATAAATGTAATGTATTTACATAATGTAAAAATCTATTTTGGAATAAATTATCGATATGTAAATCACCACAATTTCATAAATGAATCGATTGATCCCCCTGTCGCTAATGTCTACGTGTTTTTAATTTGAGTGAGCACTGCTTGAAGCTAAGGAGAGTAAGCAACAGTAATAACTGGTGGAAATTATCCAATTTTGCCATCTGAGCAAAGTGTGAAAAAAGATGAAAAAATCTGAAATTTTATCTTACTTCTTCATAGAACTTCAGCTGGGGAACAGCCTCGTCTATTTCATTCATACAGAAATCCTTGAATAACAGGAACCCTGCAAATAGAGGGACATAACATTCAGATAAGCCTGGAAAATTGTATTTATAATTCAGAGTAAAGGGAAAATGTGACGTGTATTGCACTGTATGAGAGTGAGCATGCTGAAGTTATTTACAATATAGTTTAAGTTCTCACACACACCTGTTTATGTCATTATGATACTTTAACACTAGGGACTCAGGCATAGATCGGATTACACTCTTGAAGCCTAAATGACAAGGTTAAAAAGTACCTAAAGAGAAAATAGCAATGTACGGTAAAGAACATATGATGATGATTTTCTAATATAGCAATCTGTGATGGAGTTAGGCCACAAAAAAGTAAGGCAGAATACATGCGAGATCACTGATATTGTAATATCTATCTTTTTCTAACTATTCTTTCACGTATCGACTTTTAAGTTTATCTTGAAGTCAGCTAGCTAACAGCATGACAATTAATAGACTATTTTATATTGCAATACATATTTTGTACGAGAAATATTTCCCAGTAGTGATATTTTTTGTCCTCATTTGTGCCCTTAACAATAATGCATATATCCTGGTCAGCAAGTTTCAGTTATGAGATATGATCTATCATCACCTCACATGTGAAGGATAAAATTTATGTTTGGCTAAAATGTTTGTTGTGAGAGTAGTGAGAGATTGAGTGAGTGAGCAAGTCTACAAGTAGGTCATGTACCTCCCCAGGCAAAGCCCTATATGTAATTAACAACATTTTTAATTAAATTTAAACTTAATATGGAGTCAGTGTACAGAAATTAAAATAGGCGTGGCATGCTTCTTCTTTGTTGATCAGGTGAAAAGCTTAGTGGCCACATTTGGACCATCTATAGATGTTCATACTGTGCTTTTTTTAAGACGAGTGTAGAGTGAGAGTTATATCATCCTGGCATATATTTTGGTTGGTGTGTTTTACCAAATCCTTGCATGCATAAGATTCTGAAAAGGAATGCCAGGCAGGTTAATAAAACGGAATAGTAAAAATTATTCCTTCAGGCAGACTGTGCATTGGTTGACGTTTGGTCAACCAATGCACAGTCTGATTCTAAATAAGCAGCTCGCACTATAGTTCTGGGACTGAGGTGTGTTAAACCACCAAAAAGATGCACAGCACTTTCACTTTGCAAGTCATTAAGAATCTACTTTCATGTTAAGCAAATGTAAATAACCACTAATAGTCCAAAGAGGAAATCTATTTTTTTCTGGGCTACTGATTCGTTCATGTCCTGGTAAAAGAAATTACACTAATTTGATCATATAATGATTAACTTTTACAAGTCAAGCATAAAAGTGTAGCATTGTACACAAAGGGATTTACATTAGGAAAGAAAGACACTATTCTATCTAACTGGGCAAATCCTCCACCAAATGAGTACCTGGATTTGACAACTTCTCCTCCTCAGCACCCTGACTGCTGCACTTTAACAACACTCCAAGGGCAGATGCTGACTGTTTGCTCTTGAGCGTAACATTTGCAGAACTTGCAAGCTTTTAAAGAACGAGTCGCATAATGGTGACATGATGTGGCTTTTGTGGAAAGAGCAGGGAGGGTTGGTGGGTGGGTGGATGTTAGGTAGCGTAAAGAGAAATCCAAACAGCTAGCAAAGATCAGCCTTATTGTTTCCATAGCAACAATAATAGGTCCTACTCTGCAGGAGGGAGAGAGATAAAACGCAGCAGCAAGAATATGGCGGCAAATATCTAAGGCAATACGATCCATTTCACAGGGAGTTTGGGGTGAAAAAAAAGGGGGGTGGGGGGTGGGGAAAGGGAAATGAAAGCATGTGAATGGTTCAGGGAAGTGCGGGTTTAATGTTGCTAAGTAAATGCTTTACTGATGCAAGACAAAGTTTCATAATTCACAGAAGAAGGGGAGCTTCAAAGAGCAGTGATGAATGTAAGTACTAGACAAAATGAAAAAACTATTGTGGTACTAAGAAACCTGAAATAGTTCCACAGTTATTACTACGCAGTTCGGGGAACCACGGATGTGCAAATCACTAGCTCACACAGACATTAAGATTTTGCGTAAAGGTCTACTGTACTAGACAGTTTCTGAATTTTACTGGTATGGATGATCTACTACTTTTTCAGATTTAGCAGTACGAGGGTACACATCAAATGTAATGTTTAAAAAAAGTAAATAATATACTCAGACTGAAATCTGGAATCAAGTGAAAGCTGTGAGATTTACAGCTTTCACTTGCCCAATGGGCTCATTAATGAATCTGTGACTTGCCCACCCCTACTGGGAACCCTGTCGATCTATATGTTAAATAAATAATGCTGCAGTAGACTACAAGTCGCAACTCATAATTCCCTCTAATCATTTTCGACTTACTCTGAGTTCAGAAAGCAACCTTAAGTCACCATGAATGTTTACAACATTAGAAGTTAACAGAGTAGCCCCTCTTACCTTAAAACAGTTATACTTTATTTACCAGTATTTGCTTTCGATCAATCAACATACACTCATATGCTACATCTATAACACTGACTATACAGACCACTGCTTTGGGACAGACATTATATTCATCACAGTCAGGGGGACAAAAAACAAAAAAAACAAGGCTTAATTATTTTTAAACCACAGTTCATACTTCAAATGCAATGAAGTCATTTGACATCAAACCAAACTTCCTAATTTCACTGTATTTCGTACACTATGCGCCTCTATATGTCATTTCAAAGAAGCCTGTGTTAATCAAACAGCTTAAGCAAATGCTTAAATAACTGTAACTGGGTTAACCATTCGGCACATTATTAAAACCCCGAAGTATAGTGCTGAACTATTTCTACCTACTTTGCAGCAGAAATGTGTTTGAGGAAAAATCATGATTTGCTGTGATAGCTTAAAAGCTTGAAGCTGCATTGTTTAAAAATGATTAAAATCACAGATGTTTTTAATAGTAAAAATAAAAGCATTTTCGCATACAATGTGACAAGAACTCCGCATTGGGAGTAAACAGCTGTGTGGAAATAAGAAAACCACTTGTTAGTGGATAATTGGGGGAAGAAGAAAAGGGAGCATAAACATTTGGAGCTACATAAAAAAAGAGTAATGTGATCTGGTGAGGTCAGACTGACCCTATTCCAGAGTGACTGGCCTGTCAGGATAAGAAGGGAAGCACATGAAGTGATGCACCATTATTTGTAGTTCCCACTGTACAAGCTTATGGAGGTAGTGTTATAATTTGGAGTTGCTTCAGTTGGTCAGGTCTAGACTCAGCAATGTTATGCGGCAATAAAATGAAGTCAGCTGATGACCTGAATGTACCAAGACTTCATCTATGCACATACAAAATTCAGCGGCATGTAGTTCAGGCCTCTAGTTTGACCAGGATTAAAAGTGACAAAAAGGGGATTTCAATAATATTTAAACCCCCCAAAAAACTTTCCATGTCCGAATTGTGCATTGCTTGTCTCTGAGTCACTTTTGTTTTCAGCAAACTCAAATCCACATACAGCATTCTCAACCATGTGAACAAGTTCTTGAGTAAAATCATCAATTCATGTTTACCAAGTACTAAAGTACTAAACAATCAATTGCTGCTCAAATACAAATTCCTGTCCTACAATAATGAGGATTTAAGGAGTCTAATTGTAACCACCAGCTCTTAATTGTATTCATACCCACAATGCACAGGAAGGAGTTAGAGAGTAAAAAAGAAAAAAAATTGTCCCCATATCTTCTATGCTCCAATCTTTCCCTTCTGTGTTATCTCTTTAAAACTCATCTCCTCTAATGCCAAGGCCAGTCCCTACTTAACTCTAGACACTTCCGGGCAAGTACTGTACACACAGCTAGCTTTTGTTTACAGTGAGGATCATATTTCAGGAACAGTGTGTATGAGGAAGCTCATACTGTACAGAACAGTGCTGTTCACCTCCCTGAACTCTAAAATAATTGAGAACTCCATATATAAATTATAATAAATATAAAAGTATTACACACACACGCACACACACACACACAATTAATAATCGTCACAAGCATGACTGTGGGAGGGTTAAGGAAACAGGGGAAACCTTGGAATAACCATGCAGATACATGGAGAAGA
>JAOTRS010012334.1:0-11162 GCA_028565755.1 Dinotopterus cunningtoni | reverse complement strand
CTGCTGGCCATAAAGTGGGCTTTGGAGGAATGGCGTCACTGGCTCCAGGGCTCCAGGGAGCTGTTCATCGTCTGGACTAATCACCAAAACCTGATCATTATTTTGAAACCTGAAACAGCTCAACCCAAGACAGGCACGGTGGGCTCTGTCCTTCCACTATCACAAATCATCGCACCACTCCGCTGGGATTTGGCCCCAGCCCCATGAGAGCGGAGGTCCTTCAGTGGGGCCACTCGTCTCCTCTCTCAGGACATCCGGGCACGCGCCGACCACTTCAATTTATCCAACGCGCCTTCTGGTGGCCGTCCATCACGAAGGACATCAACGAGTTCGTCCAGGCGTGCCCAGTGTGCGCCAGGGCAAAAAACACCAATCAACCGACGCCAGGGGAGCTCTAACCACTCCCGGTTCCTCATCAACCCTGGACGCACATTGCCGTAGACTTCATCACGGGCCTGCCGGTCTGCGAGGGGAAAAACACCATCCTAACCATCGCTGATCGGTTCTCCAAGGCCGTGCACCTGGTGGTATGGCTTTCCACCAAAAATCTCCACCTCCACACTGAGTCACGAAAACTCTCACCTAGATTCATCGGCTCCTACCGTATCACCCTCCGGATAAATCCTGTCACCTACCGGCTCCAGCTGCCTGCGGCGCTCCGGATCCACCCGGTATTCCACACCTCCCAACTCAAACCCTTCACTACCTCTCCCATGGTTCCACCCACCCCCTTCTCCTCCATCGACGGTGGTCCCGCCTACACCGTATGTCAGATCCTCGATTCGCGCCCTCGGGGCAGAGGCATCCAGTACTTGGTCGACTGGGAGGGTTACGGCCCCGAGGAGCGGTCTTAGATTCCGTCCCGGTTCATACTCGACCCTGAGCTCATCCGAGACTCCCGTCGTCGGGTATCCTCCACCCCAGGACCGTCAGGAGCCGGTCCTGGACAGGGGGGTACTGTCATGCGCACTCGCTCCGCGACCGGCACTAGGACCCGGAAGTAGTACGGTCGCGACTTAGGAAGCATAAAAGGAGAAAATGGCGCATCACATCGCTCAGTCATTGAGTTGCCCATGCTGGTACCGACGCTTCGCATCGTAATCGTGAGTACTCACCAATTTTGGGTTTATCTTCCTGACGAGTGTGTTGTTAGAACGCTGGTTTATTTGTGTAAACTCTTGCTCTTGCTTCGAGAGAGTTCTACGCGTGGTTATCCTACCGAATCGCGCTACTTCCACGTTTGGGTTCACCATTCACGCTACACGGGCTAACTGCTAAGTCTTCTGGTCCGTCTTCAGTTAGTTTGTGACAGCAAATCTGTTTTTTTTTTTATACAATATGTTATTCTTCTCATAAACAACAGGGTCGCTGGGTAACCCCAGTAGACAACCTGATGCCCAGGTCACATAGTGAATAAACACAACCATCATATACTGTAGTTATTATGAACTTTCACTTTCTTGCCTGTGCTTAGTTGGACTATGTAAATAACTTATGGAGCTGACTGCAACTACAGCTGCCCTGTCCTCCAAAGCAGTTTGTTAGCTACTACATCAATTTCTGAATTATTTTGATCAATAAAATTTATTGCATAAAAACTTTTATTACCCTTTTTAATAACCTTTTATTTAATTCTTTTATCTCCTGTCCAACTCATAATGCATTTTTTCATAAATAGATTTTATGCTTATTTGGGCCCTACCCTCCTTGTAGATTCTCAGATACTATAATGAACTCGCGTTTACATGTATCCCAGAAGCAACTGGAAAAAACTTTTAGAGGTTTTTGCCATGCAGAACAATATAAGGTCAGTATTTCTTCACTGGCCTATGATACATTTGATTTACTAATATGGTCTGCCCTCTTAAAACTTGCGACACTGTCCCACTTCACATATTTAGTCATGTAATGTAATCCCTACACATCTACTTAAAATGCCCTGCTCACTGTCATTCCTAATATTTTATCCATTATAAACAGCTGCTTAGCCAGTGGCACTGGTCTGTCCTGCTTTAAACATACACTTGTTTAACCTCTTATTAGAAAAGCCTGTCCTGGATCTTTCAGTACATAACAATCATAGAACACTCTTTAAAATACAGTCAGGCCAATACATTTTGAAATAAAGATATTTTTTTGGGCATTTGGTCTCTATACTAAATGTAAAATGAAAATATAATATGTATCTGAAATTAAGACTTTTGGCTTTATTTCAAGGTGTTTGACAAAAGTGTTCCATTAACCATTCAGAAGTTACAGCCATTTTGTTTGGATGAAACCAGAGTACTCGGATAAAACCAAGCAAGCACAGGGAGAACATGCAAATTCTACACACAAAACCCGAGGCAGGAATTACATTTAGCCATTTGGCAGACGCCCTAATCCAGAGTGACTTTTTATTTAATTATACATCTGAGCAGTTGAGGGTTAAGGGCCTTGCTCAAGGGTCCAACAGTGGAAACACATCAATGAGCCAATGTATTATGATGTGGGATGTGGTGGGCTGCTGTGGGCCAGGAAGTCCAGGGCCACTTTTTGGTCCCAGTCAGCCCCTGCTTGGTGGCAACAACTGCAATCAGGTGATTTGCCAATCTGCCAAATGGTCTTTTCCATTGCTGTGGAGTATTTTGGCCAAATCTTATTTGCAGAATTGTTTTATTTATGTAGGAACTTCTGTAGTCCAACAAGGGCCAGTGGAGGCCAATGTTGACCATTGTATTTATTCCCTTCCTAATCTACATGCCTTTGGACTGTAGGAGGAAACCAGAGTACCCAGAGGAAACCCACCAAGCACAGAAAGACCATACATACTTCATGCACACAGACCCTGAGGCGGGAATCGAACCCAGACGCTGGAGGTGCAATGCAACTGTGCTAACCACTACGCCACATTGTTGAGAAGTAATTTTTTTCCAAGATGTGATGTTTGACCTAGGTGGCCTTGGATCAGTTAATCATAATCAATCCACCTAGTTTAGGCATGTTTAATGCTGCCAAATGGATTAGATCAAACTAGGGATCTTAAAGCTGTGGATTCTGAAGCTGAAGCTGTTTGTTTATTTTATTTTAAATATTTCATACAAATTGTATTGTAGCATAGTGGGAAAAACGGTAGCAACACTACAATACAAAACAATACAATTTAAATGAAATTTTTAGAATAATGAAAAAAAAAGAAACATTTCTTTGTCACATTCATTACAGTACAGTAAACGTCTCTGCATATCTCATCCTGTTAGGAAGCTGAAAGTCCTCAGCGTACCAGATCCCGTAAATGTAAATATAAAGGGGTTTGTGCACATACTTAGCCATGAGAGGAAATTTAAGAAGAACCAAACAAAAAATGGAACCCATTTTCTTTTTTAAATAAGACTTATTTGTTTTTACTTACTTAATTATTGAAGAAGTAAAAAAGAGCACTGAAATGTTGAAAGAATATTGAGTATCAATATGCTCATATATAGGGAAAAAAATCTACAGTCTCTCAGTGAGATTATCCTCTAAAAAATGCAAGTTTTGGACATAATCTGTTTTAGGTAGTGCATAGCTTATTACAGGATATTCTTGTAAAGAAAACTCCAAGTGGAGCATTCACGTGAATCTAGCATGTCCAGAAGGCAAAATGAGCCACTGGAGCAGCATGCAAAGATCTGACAGCAGCATCATGTCAGAGAGTAGGTGTGTACATAAACCAACAGAGAAAAGAAAATACATTATTAGATATGCTCTTATCCTAAAGTGGATTTTAAGGTATATACAGCGTACATAAGGTATACATCTGCAAGCAGCGATAGCTTTCCTAAAATGTTGTATTGAATGTGAGTTTGTCGTAATATGAAGGAAGTTGCAGACAATAAATCGTTCTTGTTTACCATAACCCTCTGTGAGCATGAATCTGCACCCTTATGTAAAAGAAAAAAAAAGATATTTAAAATGCCTGACTAAAAAAGCTTTTTAACCTAGATTCATGTATCCAGGATTCAAGCACTAATTAGAAGGCTTTTTCATAGCTGGTGGTCTTTGTGGCTCTACTCTCTGTTGTAATCCTTATTATTTTATGTACTAGATGTACAAAATGGTGTGCAATTATTCTTTTTTTTTTTTTTGTCAACATCATATAATGACATTGTATTTATTATCAGAAAACTAGCTATTTGGCTAAAATATGAAGGTGAGTCAAAAATGTGCACACCTGTTGTGTTAAAACTTCTGTTGGCCCTACTATCTTTTTGGTGTTTTCAGTTCAAGGGTACTGTCTCCCCAGTTAATTTTTAACTGCATCACAAGCAAAAATGGATGCCCCACTTGTGACTTGCACAAAAGAAGACCAGCATTCAGTGATTAAAAAATTTGGACCAATTTTTACAAAATTTGGACCAATTTTCTAATGATGGTAAAAGTTTTTTTTAAAGTGAACTAGTGATGAGATGATGAGACACGGATCCATCACTATGAGCCTTGAAGTAAACGACAGCATATTGAAAGGATACATCCTCAATCGCCAACCAAGAAAAGTTCAAAAGTCAACCATCAGCTGAAAATTTTATGTTTACAATTTTCTGGAATTCTCAAGGGCCAGTATTGGTGCATTATCAGAAAAAAGGTTAAAGAATAAACAGTGCCCATTGCAGTGAGATGCTTATTGAAAAGCTGAAGCCCAAACTTCAGATTAAACATGGAGGACTGCTATTCAAAACATTGTGATCTTGCATGACAATGCACATCTGCACACTTCTGCACACACTCCTGCCCAAAACTTTTGTTTTGAGGTGTTAAAGCATCTCCCTATAGTTCTGATCTGGCTCCATCAAAATCTCACCTGTTTGGTCCCCAGAAAGCATTCATATGAGGGAAAAAGGTTACATTTTGATTAAGAAGTGGAGTCAGTGGTGCATTTGTGTCTCACAACTCAGCCTTAATTTTTTTTAAATAAGGTAATATGGAAGATTGTTGACAGGAGGACAAAGGGTATTATTGTAAAAAGATTATATGCTTGTATTTGTATTTACTAAAAGATAATTAAAATAAATTCTACAGCCAGAGTGAAGATCATTTTTGACTCACCTGTGTACAGTATATGCACAACGGTCTTGGCTGAAATAAGAAGAGGTTACTTAGAAACCTACTTAGAGTTTAATGTATTTCACTCATTCTTCAACTTTTCTTCAAGGTGTCTTTCACCTGGATTTTCAGTGTCCTCTTCAATGTGTTATCTTTCTTCCCATACCTCATCCAATGAGTGTAGTTTCTACAGCCACCTCTCAGATTTTTTTTAGGCTGGTAATGATCAGATCTGTCATGCTCAACTCTGGGTTTAGGTGCATATGAAAATGCATCTAAGTTGCCCTTTTTAAGCTAACATACACCAGTAACAGATACCAAGCTAACCATACCAGCCAAACATAAAAACGTAGTGGACGAAGTGGGAATGAATAGTGACATGGAACCTAAAGTATTCTATATACTATTTAACACAGGCCTTGTTGTGACAGATTTCATTATGCTTCAGTGCAAGGATTTTTACTTAGCATTTTAAAGAGGGATTTAAAGAAACAGCTCAACCATGCTGAGGTCTGTAGCAAGTACTCAAAGTAATATAATGGATCAGGAATAAGTCAGACTGGTGGCTTGCCAAATGAAGAACTGCTTCAGATGCGTGCTCTAAGCAGTGTATTCACAGGGTATGCTACTTTAGTCAGAACTTTCAATATTACATTTTTTATTTACACATTTAATGTGACACACAATAGCAATATTATAGCAATTACAATTATTATTTTTTAAATCATTGAAATACTTAAAACAATTACTGAGGAACAGGACATTTGGGCTACTGACGCCCGTTGGCTATACATTGCAGCACATTACATTTGATGCCTGGTGTGTACCTCTTTGATTGAATCTGGCTCATTTTCTGATTCCCAAAGTGTGAATTCTCCTGCAGGGATAGAGCAGCAGATCTTCATCTCTACAACTAATAAAAGTGTACAGTATGTGTGGACCATTTCTCCACATCAAAGCATAAAGATTAGCATCTCCTGGAGGGCTTATAAACTAGTTACTGCAAGTTGAGAGGTGTGGGAGAACATGTAATAGGTGGAATTCATGCTGTTTCCATAAGCTCAACGTATTCAGTTTGGGGCCATAGATCTTTTGATTGAAACTGGTATTTCTGCCAAAGAGTCACAGACATACAGTCTTGTTCAAAAGTTTGTAAACCCTTTTTTAATTGTATGTGTTTTTGTGTCAAAATATAATAAAATCAAATAATCAAAGTGGGTCTTAGTATTAGACAAATACAACCTAAGACGAAAACCATCATATAACCCTTTTCACCATGCCATTATTTATTTAAAAATAAATAAATAAACAAGAAAATAACATGTGGGCAATGCTAAGTACCACCTTACTACTTCCACACAATTTTAAAAAATAAATTGCAGCTAGGTGCTGCTAATCATTAGCACTTGATTAATTGCTTTTCTGGAGTATTCAGGTGTGTCAACACAATGTCAAGAGGGAAGACATAAGCGGTAGTCTTAAGGAATCAATTATTGCTGCACATCAATCTGGAAAGTGTTATAAAACCAATTTCTAGCAACTATTCAACCATTCTATAGTGGGAAAGATTATTCACTGACGGAAAGCAGTCAAGAAAACAAGTCAAGGTGCTACTCTTCCCAGGAGTGGACGTCCTGGCACATTCACCCAAAGGTCAATCTATAAGAGTTACATCTCAAGTCCCTAAAGACTTTACTGAGCATGTTTAAAGTCCATGGCAGCACAATTAGAAGAAGACTGAACAAGTATGGTTTGCTTGGAAGGGTTGCCAGGAGAAAGCCTCTTCCGTCTAAAAGAACATGGAAGCAAAACTGCATCTGGACAAACCACATAACTTCTGGGACAATGTCCTATGAACAGATGAGACTCAAGTGAAGTTATTTGAACTTAATGTCCTGTGCCATGTTTGGTGGAAACCAAACAGCATTTTAGTAGAAAGAATCATTTTCAGAACCTCAGAATCACTTTTCAAGCATGGTGGTGGAGAGGTGATAATTTGGGCTTGGTTTGCAGCCACATGACCTGGGTACCTTGCAGTCAGTAAGTCGATCATGAGCTCTTTTGTGTAACAAAGTATTCTAGATGCAAATGTGAGGCCATTTGTCCAACAGCTAAGGATTAATTTAAATTGGGTCATTTAACAGGACAAGAATTCAAAGCAGTAAATATACATCAGAATGGCAAAAAAAAAAAAAAAAGTAACCTTAACCCTACTGAAATGCTGTGACAGGTCCTTAAGAGGTATGCAAATTCCTAAAAACCTCAATGAACTAAAGCTGAATGTTGTAAAGAAGAATGGACCAAAATTCCTCCACTATAGTGTGAGAGACTTATAGACTCATACAGGAAATTATTACTTCAAGTTATTGCTGCTAAAGATAATTCTACATGCTATTGGATTATGGGGCTACTTAGTATTTTAAATTAAATAAATAATGGCTAAGTGAAAAAGTTGTTGTCACGATCCGAGCAGGCGAGGTGGATCCAGCGATGATGTTGCTGTTATGTACAACACGCTGATTGTTTTGCGAATGAAAGCTCTTGCCATATGGAGATGCAGAGGCATGGCATGAGCCTTGAGGAGAGAAGTGCAGTGCCAGTGTGTGCTGAATGCAAGTCTGGTCCGCGGAGAATGATCGTGGGTGAGAGCATGCATGGTTCAAAGCCATGGCTGAAATCAAATAAAGTTCGTGACCCAGAATCATGGTCGTTAAAATGAGATCGAGGGTCGATATCCAGAAATCCGAGAAAGCAATAATCCAAATTGTAAAACGTGAGCAGGTGCCTCCGGATGAAAATTATGGAAGTCCGTGATGAGGGAACGGTACAAGATGAATCTGGCCGAAACCTAACTTCTCCTCTTCGGTCCGTAGCCTTCCCAGTCTACGAGGTACTGTACGGCTGCGGCCACGGCGGCGAGACACAAGAAGTTTTGGATGGTGAAGGCTTCGCCACCATCTATGAGCCAAGGTGATGGGAGAGGGCGGGAGTTCAGATCCAGAGGGCAAGGTGCCAATCTGCGGATCTGGGAGACATGAAATGTGGGATTGACCCGACGCATGGAAAAAAGGTAGGGCCAGTCTGACAAAAAACAGGTTAATAATGCGTGAGATGGTGAAAGGGCCAATAAATTTTGGCAAGGGTTTTCTGGCCGTGATTTTGAGTACTTGGAGGCCACGGAATGATAACGGTTGTCCTCACGCTGGAATCTGCTCACTGTGCATTTCAACTGAGCACGAGTCTGTAGCCATGTGTTCTTGCAGCGGTGGACAAAACGGGGAACAGTGGTAGTTGGTGGTTGGTAACCAAGGCATCATTGGAAAGGGAACATTCCGGTGGAATAAGTGAGGAGTGTATTTGGAGAGATAACGGCTCCAAGAAGCTGCACCACGTGAGGCCATGCATCTCAATGATTTCTCGAGGTATTTGTTGATACATTCTGTCTGCCCATTACTCTGGGGGTGAAAACCTAAAGAAAGGCTAGGTGTGGGGCCGACCAGGCTGCAAAAGGCCTTCCAGAATTGAGCTGAAAATTGAGGTCCTCTGTCTGAGACTATGTCTACAGGTAGTCCTTGTACACGTAGTAGTCCACGTACCAGTCCACATGATTAACCATGTGCATGGAGCCGAAGCACATGGTTAATCATAAGTTTAGCTGTTTCTTTGGCCAATGGGAGCTTAGGTAACAGAATGAAGTTAGCTGATTTGGAGACGCGGTCGACAACTGGTCCACAAAGACCTTCTTCCAGTGGTCCACATAGCTACATAGTATGAGGATGTTTTTGTTTGTGGGGGGTAATCCAGTGACGAAATCGAGGGCTATGTGAGACCACTGGAAGAAGGTCTTTGTGGACTCACTTTGTGAGTGACCATTGCCACCATTCTATAATTCCTAATTAAGTGGCTGTAGCCAGACAGTGACCGCTTTTATTTTATTTTATATTATTGATTCTTAACCATGATTTCATTGAGTCTTCTGTAATCTATGGAGGGACGAAGGGACTTGTCTTTTTTCTCTAGGGGGCAGAACGAAGACAGGAAGACAAGCAGGCAGGGCTCCATTAAAGGACACTTCTGCTCATCCAGGCAATGTGGGGGTTATGTTGCTTTAGCCATAGGAGGCCAAGGACAACTAGTGCAGGGGGCTCTTGATAATAAGGAGGGAGATGCTTTTAGTGTGATTTCCGGAGAATATAAGTGTGATCTGAGTGATCGTGGAGATCTGGGAATGAGCTAAGCGTGGGGGGCACCCCTGTACTCCCAAAATTACCGGAGGCCCTGGACTTTTAATGGGCAGGTTCGTACTAGGTGGACTGCTTGACCACAGTAAAAGCATGGATCATGAGGGAAGCTCTCGAGCTGCCAGTTTATCCTTAATTGGATCAGCAAGACCACGGAGAAAAAGCGCCTTATCATCCCAGCCACAACAGAGGGCCAGGGTCCTAAAGTCAATGGTGTAATCATGTACAGAGCAGGATCCTTGGCTTAACTTAAGTAATTGACTTGCTGTCTGGCGTCCTGAAAACGAGCAGTCGAATACCATCCTCATTTCAGAGGTGAATGCCCCATAGGTGGCGCAGCAGGGAATCTGTGCATCCCATAACATTGTCGCCCACTCCCTTGCTCTTCCAGTAAGGACGGTTATGATATATGCTACCTTAGAGCGTTCGATGGGGAAGAATGACGCTTGCAACTCCAGTACGAGAGAGCATCGAGACAGGAATGAATAGCAGTTGAGTGGATCACTGTCATATGCAAGACCATGGAGAAAAAGCACCTTATCATCCCAGCCACAACAGAGGGCCAGGGTCCTGAAGTCAATGGTGTAATCATGTACAGAGCAGGATCCTTGGCTTAACTTAAGTAATTGACTTGCTGTCAGGCGTCCTGAAAACAAGCAGTCGAATACCGTCCTCATTTCAGAGGTGAATGCCCCATAGGTAGCGCAGCAGGGGATCTGTGCATCCCATAACAATGTCGCCCACTCCCTTGCACTTCCAGTAAGGAGGGTTATGATATATGCTACCTTAGAGCGTTCGATGGGGAAGAATGAAGCTTGCAACTCCAGTACGAGAGAGCATCGAGACAGGAATGAATAGCAGGTGAGTGGATCACTGTCATATGTGGTGGTGCAGGAAGGCGTGGCTCATGGAAGGCGATGGGTGCTGGTGGTGGCAGTGGCTCCTGAGGAGCAGGAAAAGGAGTAAGGTGCAGCTGCTGGATCTGATCAGTGAGGGGTGTCAGCGTTTGCGTGACTGTGTGAAGCGTAGTCATGATGTGCTGAATATCCTGCTGATGAGAGCCTAAAAGCACGCCTTGGTTCTACACCGCTGCCTCCAGCCGTGCGATATCTGCTGGATCAAATTTCTTTGTGATCTGATTGTTTTGTGAATAAAAAACAATGTCTTGTGCCATGTGGCGATGCGGAGGTACAGCACGACCCTTAAAGAGAGAATGCAGAAGTGCAGAGACGGAGAAGTCGTGCGCTGAACGCAAGTCTGGTCCGCAGGGAATGATTGTAGTCATGAATGTGTGTGGTCAAACTTTTTTTAAATGATTTTCAGGCTCTTGTGGCCATGCCACATTTAACTTAAGACTACTGTATTATGGCACAGGGCATTGCTCACAGTTTTGGAAATCATGTTTAATATTTTCTAAGCAATTATATATTGCTAATTGAATCTGATTTGCCACTGGCCCCCCTGACTGGTTCTCGCTGTGCCCCCCTAGAATCACCCTGTTAAACAGTTAATTTAAAATAATCTACCAGGTATCTAGGTGTTTTACACCATCCCTGGTGGTTATCATGGCTTCATACAACTACAGTGCTTGGCCAATAAAAGTCACTGTATCAGATGGGCCTGCATCTAGCAAAAAAAAAAAAAAAACTGTTGCGAACTGTCCAATGCATTGTTAACACCTGGTTTTGTTATTAATACGTATGGAGGTGAAGCATCAACTTAGTGGAAAAAAGTTTAATGAGCATTATGCCTCTGATTAGAAGGCCTGTGAAGGAGATTGATACATATATACTGAACAAAAATATAAACGCAACACTTTTGTTTTTGCTCCCATTTTTTATGAGATGAACTCAAAGATCT
>JAOTRS010012326.1:0-11163 GCA_028565755.1 Dinotopterus cunningtoni | reverse complement strand
AAAATATGTAACGTAATTGATAACAGTTTTATATTGGACACGTGAGGAAGGATTAGGGAAAACACGCAGAATGCAAATACAACGTAATTACGTCATCAATATGCAAATATACGCATGACGTCATCTAGCGACATCTGGCGACTTTTCGAGCAGACTTTAGCTACTTTCCATTGAAAATAGTTGGCAACACTGATCACTGTACTTTCTGATAGCCGGCTAACGTTTTCTAACTTCCGCAAGATTATGCTGTAATGCTGTGCCGTAATATCAGCGATGTCTGATATGTAAATGGTTGCCAATGGAGGATTAGAGCCTCTCCACACCAAATTCCATTTGGTGTGTTTTGCAAACAAGCCAAAATACAACCTTTTCAACCTGTGTGCTGATTTTCATGACTTTTTGAGCATGTTAAGGCCCACAGTATGCGATTAATACGAAGAGTAACTGGTTTCTGTGGGTTTTGTATATATTTTCGACCCTTGCCAATGGAGGATTAGAGCCTCTCCTTCTTTCTTCCACATTTGCAAATAAATTTAAAGACATTTAGGACTACGAGTCACCCTTATGTGCATTACTGTAATTATATTACACTCAGATTTTTATGCTAAGTGTCAAAACACATGCTAACACATGCTACTCAGCTCTCACATCTGACCAAATGTTAATAAGCTATTAATTTATGCTAAACTAGATTTAATCTTCATTACAACATTTAACATTGTCTTTTGTTATCTGGTTAGTCCTAATGTCCTCAGTTACAAAATTGTTGGCACCCATGGTTAAAATGAATAAAGAAGGAAAAGGTGTTAATAAACGTATTGTGTAGAATTTTTTTTAAAATGTTTTTTGTGTGTGGCTAAATCATTCTTTCAGCCAATACCAACAAAAAAAAAATATCGTTGTAAAAATTAAACATTTTTGTCAGTATTGACCTTCCCGGACACCGTAGTGGCGTCATCATCGCTGTTGAGTAAAGCTAACGGGGAATAAAATACTTCATATTTTTAAAGCCGGTACTGTTTAAAACGCAAACACACGGACGGTGTGGACTGGACTGAGTGTGGATTAAGTGTATACAAATAAGACATATATTTACTTATTTTCTAAGGCAAAAATGAATTATTTCTTGTTAACCTGTGAACTGAAGCTAAGCTAACCGAGGCAAAACTCCCGTCAGAGCTCTCGTGCGTCACGCCGTGAACGCGCATGCGTGAAAATGGTGCGCATGCGCGTTCAAGGCGACTGAGAGCCCCATGTTAAAGGTATGAGCTAAAATATGAGCAGAAATCCTGAAGCTGTGTGAGTCTCAGGCGGTTTATACCGAGAATGAGGACTGCGGTGAGCTGACACATTGTCCCCGAGTCCCCGAGGACACAAAGGTAACCGGGTGACTGATTTCATTCTTTAAACACTGAGAGCACAAGCTGTTCTTATTGTGCCTTCAGGTTTAGCTCAGGTGCTAATGCAGGTCCAGCAGGGTCAGGCCTGAGGTAAGGTTGTGCTGCTCCTTAAACATCAGAGGGTTTACTACTGTATCACTACACACCACAAAAAACATCAGGATTTACTTTCACATCAGACTCAGACTCTGGTGTAGAGGTTCATTTCATAAAGTATTGTCCTTTTGTAATATAAGTACTAACTATAACTATTAATTACTATAAGTAATTATTAGAAAATATTGTGACAGAACATCAGCATTGTCACAGATTACTGCAAACATATCTGTTTTAAGTCAAAAACAACGTTATTTGTAAATTTGTAGTGTAAGTGTAATACAAAGATTAAAATTGTGATTCTACAAGTATCATGATTTCATAAATATCCCAATTCAAAATTGTGCTTTTCTGAGATTTTGTTACAATTTTAAACCTTTAAAAACCGAGTGCAGCATTTAAGTAATACAAACTAACATTTAAATACATGAGTTTAATAATGTTCCAACTTCCAAAGCAATGATGAGCGGGCCCAAGCACCTGGGCCACCGCCGCCTGGGTGCTCCAAACAACCTGTCTGCTTTGTGATCATGTTAAGACGTCCAAAAAGCCCTGGATGCTGGAAAGAAGCATCACACTATGATGCCACTCAATGTGATGTCACTCAGGAAGTTACTAGCCAATTTTCAGCATAAGTTTAAGGTATCACCACAGCTCCATCATTGGAGATGTCAAAATCCCTTCACATTTTTGCATCCTCAATGTTTTGGCTCGGTTTGGTGTCAATCATGTAAATCCCTAGGAGGAGTATATCAAATTCTATTTGGTGTGTTTTGCAAACAAGCCAAAATACAACCTTTTCAGCCTGTGCTGATTTTCATGACTTTTTGAGCATGTTAAGGCCCACATGAATAAAAAATCCTTAGAAGAACAAGAGGGCGGTTGTCATAGTGCTTAGGCCCTAAATATTTAACTCCGCGGCGTGTATCTCTATCATCTGCTATAAATATTATTTCTAAACAAATAATAGCAAATAACTCACTCCTACCACATGGGATGAAAATGTGTGAATAGTTCAGAATGCGCCACCTGTATGATTATAAAGAAATGGCATCATTTTACCACTTCAAACACCTCCAAAGGGTTGAGTGGCTGTGGATACGCGAGTGTGTGCAGCTTCTAATTTTTAATCAGCTTCTGTAATTGGTGTGTTTTGAGACTAATTCACTTATGGAGTTCGGAGGAAAAGGCAGATCGTGGCTTTTATTGTGTTTGTAAAAAACGTGTTTCTGTTGCACCACTCAAAGCTTCTGCACTCAAATCGATTTTGAAGTCAGTGTAGTGATACGTGAATCAACACACAGAAGATTTACGGTTCATAACTAGTTTCTGTTTCTTCACAAGTTCAGTTAAATGTCGTTATGCGACCAGGGTGTCAATGTCATGAGGTGTTTATGGTATAAAACACCTAAAGACAGAAACCATAATATCTAAACAGTTTGTGTTTTCAGATCAGTATCAGGTACAGCGCTGATCTCTATCCTGTCTCTCTCAGTTTATAACACACACAGTCAGATATATCTGTTATAAATGTATAAATACCTCTGTAATATTGTTCCCTCTTTCTGTTTTCTAGGCACATCCACGCGCTAAGATCAGCAATGTGAAGCGCCCCGCGTTCGCCGCCACCGCCGCGTCCTTCGTTGCTCTCCTTGTTCTCACGCAGGGAATATCCAGGATGAAGAAATTCAGTCTTAACACCATCAGGAAGTCATTAAGCATAAAAGGAAAAGAAGAGCACGAGTATGCGGTGTCGCAGCCAGACCTGTCCACCGGCTTTCCTTCGGAGCCTTCTCTTTACGGTGGCTGCTATGGCAAGGACCTCGCGGACGCTAATTTGGATAACGAGGACTTAAATCTGAAGGGATCTAAAGGTCGCTCTAAAAGCGAGGGTCTTATGGGGACGCTGAAGAGAAGACTGTCGACGAAGCAGAAACCCAAAGTCAAAGCGAGCTCGCCATCTGTGTGTTCGATCGACGACGACGCGTTTTCGTCAGCGTCCGAGCCCATCACGTTACGCGACCTGACACCGCGGCGGTCTTCTCACGCAACGTCTTTACACAGCCACCACTACAGCCTGACGCCGTGGCCCCTCAGAGTGACGGCCTCCGAGGAGGCGTGCAGCGCCCGGGTCGACGCACTGATCCCGTCCAGCAGCTCGAGCTTGTCTCTCAACGCTGTCCAGAAGAGCTTTCTGGGAGACGAGATGTTCGGCGGCGAGAGCCCTGACCCTCAGAGCGGAGATCTGGATATGGACGATCACGTGCCGGTCGTCATCGGCCTCACCGCTCAGGACTACATTCGATACGCGCTGCCTTTAGATGATGGACTTTTCGCCGAAGACGAGGCATCTCGGTCTTATTGCCTGGATGGGACGTCGCCGATGGACGTGCTGCCTCAGAGCGAGTGCTCTCTTCACGCTGACGAGGACTCCATCAGTCATGACCTCCTGTCTCCTGACGTTTTCATGGAGCCGTCAGTAAACCGGCTCTTCCTGAACACCGCTAATGTTCTCCTGCAGAGCTCGCGTCTGGAGTCTCCTCTTCTACCGCCGCTTCCTGTCAGCAGCCTTCCTGTGTTCGGTGGGACCCGAGTAGCCGATTCGGTCCTGGAACATCTCAGCTTCGATCCGAACTCGGCGCCGGGAGTCCAGCGGGTGTACGATGCGGTGCAGACCGGCGGCTCCATGGTGGTCACCAGTCTCACGGTGGAGCTGAAGAAACTGGCCAAACAGGGCTGGTACTGGGGTCCAATCACACGCTGGGAAGCCGAGGAGAAACTCACAAACCTTCCAGATGGTTCCTTCCTGGTTCGGGACAGCTCAGACGACCGCTATCTTCTAAGTTTGAGTTTCCGCTCACAAGGGAAGACGCTTCACACCCGGATCGAACATTCCAACGGCTCCTTCAGCTTCTACGAGCAGCCGGACATGGAAGGCCACACCTCCATCGTAGAGCTCGTCCACAACTCCGTCAGGGATTCGGAAAACGGCGCCTTCTGCTACTCCAGGTCGCGCTTACCCGGGGCCGTGACCTACCCCGTCAGACTGACCAATCCCGTCTCGCGGTTCATGCAGGTACGCTCGTTGCAGTACTCGTGCCGCTTTGTGATTCGTCAGTACACGCGCATAGACCTGATCCAGAAACTGCCTTTACCCAACAAAATGAAAGACTACCTGCAGGAGAAGCACTACTGAGCGACAGGACATGCCCTGCCTCGCCTCAAACGCTTTCTACGATGTCATAGCGAGGGGACGGGCTTCTCGTGGCTCGTCATGACGTTAAAGTCCATGTGTTTACGTTTCCACCAGAAAGCACTGATGATTGTTTGTTTGTTTGTTTGTTAGAGTAAGTAGCAGATGAAGTATTGATCCGGTGGGAGGAGTAAACAGAGCGCCCAAAAACGGTTTAACGAGTGAGCTAAATAAGCAGTCAGGTCCGAGAGGTCACATGGAGGGTTCAGCCTTAATGACATCGTTTTTTATTTTATATTTTATTTTTTTTATAGCTTAAAAAAAAAGCTATTTTATTTTTTTTTACTTTTATTACAGCTTAGTTAAAAAATATATACAGATTGTAATCTGACGAATTTCAAATCCATTGTTTATTTTAGCGAGTCTTTATTAAGTATAAATTAAAAAAATTAACAAATGATTACGCAATTCCTGAGCTGTGATAACGCTAGCAGCGACCGTTAGAATAGCTAAGTTTTATATGTAGTGTAAAAACGCAGGTACGGACGTAGCCCGAGTTAGCTAGCTATCCGAATGCACTCTTCCACGTTTTGACCAGATCAAAACAAAGAAACTTGTTGTAGTAACGAAATTTGTTTGTACTGGTTGCTAAATCATAATTAGCATTAAACGAGCGTTCGTATGTCCCTGATCGTTTGCGTCGATACAGATCTGCTCGTAGTTAATCAGCGTCCCTGTTCTGAATCATAAGTTGTTTGTTTTTGGCTTCAATTAAAATACTTGTTTACAGAGTTGAAGACATTCCTTTACATTTCCCTGAGCAGACTCCTGTGTTCCAAACCGCTCTGTGCTCACTTACCTTCTGCACTACTCTGAGTATTTAAGTGTGTCAGGTGGAATCCCATAATGCACTGCGACAGATGGTAACGAGTACCGAGCACCCGGAGTACACTCAGTAGGGAATAGTGAGCTCGTCTGGGTTTAAACTCGACTAATGGTACGTTTGTTGTACGAGTTTTTGAGTTCTCCGTTTGTTACGTTGTGGTTCCTGAGTAAACGCGGTTCTTTCCTCCTGCAGATCGCCACGGCTCGGTGACTAACTGATTAAAATGTTCTGTTAACTTGATGCTGAAACAGTGAAAGTGAGTAGATCAAAGGGTGGGGGGGGGTTTAAAATGATGTCACTGATTTATTCTGATGATGTCATCATCTCCACAGAGCTAAATATCAGAGTATTATTTTTTTTTTAACTCGTTATAGTTGTGTTTAAGCGTGTGGGTCTCTCGTCAGTGTGGGAAAGCTTACAGTTACAGCGTTACCTCTGACTGTTACTAAAGCGCCGAAACTGGAGACTCCTTCCATTTTAACTCAACATCTTTTTCTCCACGTCTGTGTAAAACCAGTCGCAGTCCAGAGTCACTCGCACTTGTTTAGGGCAGCGGCGGCTCAGTCAGTTAAGGCTCTCGGTTACTGATCAGAAGGTCGGGGGTTCGAGCACCAGCACTCAGCCAAGGAAGTCACTGTTGTGGTCTTGATCAAGGTCCTTAGCCCTATCGCCTGCAGGGGGCGCTGTATCCTGGCCTGACCCCGCGCTCTGACCACAGCTTCCTAACTGGAATGTTCAAATTGAATCTTAATGTTAATCTGTAATGAACTCGTTTAAAGAATTCTCGTTAAAAAGAATTATGGGAATTCTCACCTTGATTCGGGCGTACGATGTCTATAAAGAGATTTGTGGGATATGGTGGACTTGGTGATTGGCACGTTCCTGGTCATGTGATCGACTTTAGTGCGTTTTATTACTGCTGTGTTTTATGGCACATGCTGATATCACACCATTATCTCCTCGTCACGTAGACTAATCAGTGCACTTACACACTGACGGAGAATTTATTGCACAGTTCGTGTACCTTTAGCATTTCTTTGTTTGCTAATGCCTCAGAGTTCATGATGACTTCACACAGAATATCGCACCGCTCTCATCAGAACCTGTTTCTCCTTCCTGTTGTTGTAGTTTAGGAGTGAGGTGGGAGTCTCTGGTCCTGGAGGATGTGTGTACGACACACTCCTCATCTCTTCGTCAGTCTGGTGCCCGTACGCTGGCTTCTCACGTTACTGAAACAGGTCGTGTGCTTTTGCTCAGACCTCATACGATAAATCGGTCGAGTGAGGTCTGTGTGTCGATGTCGAAGTTAATTGTTCTGTTTTTAATATCATGACATCATCAACGAGCTCAAACGCTCGTATGCTGCTAGCTAAATTTAACCATAGGAACGATTTCTAGCAACTGAGAGCTGGTGTGGGCGGAGCTTTGTTACAAACTCATCACGACACGTGCATGCCGGACTATCACATGTTTTTATATAAAATATTGCAGTGCCAATATTTTGTTACTCTTTTTCCTTAAATGTATTACAATGTTGCATTTTAAAGCTGCAGTACGTAACATTTTACTATTCAAAAAGTTGAATTTACTTAATTTGAGGATGAGCCTCTGTTAAGCCACGCCCCTGACATTATAAATCATTACGTATAAAGTTAGTTTTTAGTTCTTATTCTTTAAAGGAAGTGTTCCTTTCTTTGTTTCAGACCACAAACACCCTTTAATACCTGAAATCAAACATCTTTACTGATGAGAAACTTCTGCTACACTGCAGGAAAAAATACGTCACAGATTAGCTGGAGGTGTGATACATTCAGAGCTTTTGGTACCGTCCACGTCCTTTTACTTCTAATGTTTTTATTTATTTGTTTAGTTATATAAACAAAACTCAAAATGATCAAAATCTGGAAAAAAACAGCAATACAAAGCTCGATGTAAGAACAAAAAATAAACTTTATCCTGTGAAGAAAATCACACCACATCCAAATATTAATTCCTGTTGTTGGCGCTGTTTGTCTTCTTCAGTTTAATCCATGATTTCTGAAAGGTCTGATAATTTTTTCTTCCTGTCTGGTTCCGTGTTTATAAATAATAACAAAATAAGGACACCTGAGCTAGCGGTGCTAAAGAGATTGCAGGTCTGTGTTTGAGTTTGTCAATTGTTTAAATATTGAAATTTCGGCCGGGCATGGACGGCCTCCATCCTTCTCCAAACACATTGTACCTCCTGAACCATAAGATCCAGACGCTAACTCGCGCTTGGGCTCAAAATATTTGATTCAATTGTGTTGTATTCATTTTCAATAAAGCTTCCTTAATTCTCAGAAATTAAAAATCTAGCAACGTACTGCAGCCTTAAAACACCAACATGCTCTCACTACTCTGGAGGTGATTAGAATTTCCCTTTAGGATTAATAAACTTCTCTCTCTGTCCATCTATCTTGAGCTGAAAATTGAAGAACGCTCCATGTGGTTCATCATTTCACAAACGATCCGAGCAGAAAACGGAACACTGTGTTTATGCTGCTTTTTAAACGTGAGCACAATAAAGCTACATGCGCGGGTGTCCTGCTCATGGACGTTTCGATCACCAGGTCAAGGAGACATTTGGTACGGAGACGGCATGCGGGTGCTGATCAGCACAGGCCTGTCTTTAGGGAAGGACGTCTTTGGGAGAAGTTTTCTTTATTGTTTTTGTCCTTACTGGTACTTTTATACATATTATTTTATTTTGTTCCCTGTGTTTGACTTTATGGCTGTCCTTCAGTCCATGTGGTTTGTGAATGAATAATATTTTTGGGATGGAGTGAAGGTGTCGTGTGTGTGTGTTTTTTTTTTTTTTTTTTTTTTTTTTTAAACACATGAGAAGAAGCTGCCCGGATTTTTGGCCGTGTTTCGGATCTTAGAGGAGACTCTCTCTCTCTCTCTCTCTCTCTGTGCTGGTTTTTCTGATTGCACATTTTTGAGTTAAATGTTTTATATCTGCTCTGAAATGTAAATAAAAAGACATTCTCAAATTCTTATTACTCTGTTGTTCCTCTTAATCTTTAGTATAAACGGGTGCTAGAATTTTGTAAACAAAAACGAGTCATTATGAAGTCAATCAGCATCTTGTATTTTTACTGAGAATGATGTGTTTTCATGTTAAAACACTCTGTCAATAAACCCATGTTTTTTTTTTCCCCGCCCGCCAGCCATCTCCCTAATATCACATGACTGCTTGCCAAGTGAAGATGAAGTAAAACGCTCTCTGCCCTCTCACACATACATGAACTCTCAGGTGATTGTTTAGTGTCAGTGTGATTGACAAGAGAAGGAGTGTTTGCCCCTCCCACATTTGTAACCTGCATATTTTTTCTAGTTTTTTTTTTTTCCAAGTCCCGCCCCCCCCAGGAATGGACCTAATAATGTTTTATTGTAATCCTTTTTGATGTAATCGTGTTTTAAAGTGCACTATTCTGCTTTTACAACTAAAGCAGCCGCCGAAAGGAACAAATCCGCGAAAGTGGATGCTCTGAAGAGGAAAAGAATAAGGAGTAAGAATATTTTGCACCCAGGTGAACTTTGACCTGAGGGTCAATTAAAAAAAAAAGAGGGGGGACTGATGTATGCTGAAAAAGTGGATTAGCGGCACATCACACATCGGTTTAGCTGATGAAATTTGCTAGTGCTAATGTTTTAATGTTCCGCTTCGTAGCTGTGTTTTTACTACTATACATTTGAGAGGGTGTGACCAAGTGGGTGTGCCAGAGAGCTGAGGGGGCGGAGCCACAAACTGGACGTGCAGTAAAAAAAAAAAAAACAGAAATGGGAATAAAAAAGTACACAGTGATTTTTGAAAGGTAATTAACTCCTGTGTGTGTGTGTGTGTGTGTGTGTGTGTGTGTTTGAGCAGCTCTGCTTTGAGTTTTCCCCTTCTCTTGGCTTGCACTGACTCCTCAGCGCGCTTTATTACACACCAGGACTCGTGGTTATTTGGATGCGCTGTCCGTCCCTCGCCTCTCCTTTTAATTGGTTTCGTTGGAGCTTCTCGTCTCTAATGTGCTCCTGCGAGGGTTTTAAACGTTTCCCTGCCGCCCTGCGCCGGAGCGTTTTTCATTACAGTCGGCTCACATGCTGACGGTTCAGAGGAAGGTGTGAGGAGACAACGTGCAGGACGTCGGCCAGATCCTCGGCTCATTACGGCTCATCAATCTCACTCATCCTCTGGAACTCTCTCATGATGCTGCTGCACGAGCAGAACGCTTTTAGTGCTGATGGCAAATAAGTAGTTTAATATCACACATCTATAAAAAATAAAACTGTCAGGGTGTGTTTAAGGCTTAGCTGGAAAGACTTTATGGAAATGTTAATGTTAATAGTAGAGCCAAGTCAAGTCTGGATTCATATTTATTTCAATAAAGATAAAGACAATTAGATCCATTAAAGGTTCTTCAGTTGTTCTTCAGGTCTAACGCACTGGTTTGTCAGAAACCAAAGAAACAAGCAGTTCAGAAGATTTCTTAGAAGAATTCTTCACTTGTTCCTCATTAAACACCTTGATGTTCTACATCGAACCCTTAAGAACCTACATTGTAAAAAATTTGCCTTAATTCCAGTAAAGTCTGCAAATTGAAACGAGAAGATTTTACTTAAAAGTCTACTTTTTAAACTTTTCTTAATTAAAAGAAAAAATGCAGAATAATATTTTGTGTCTTTGTTATATTCACAATTGTCAAGTCAAGTCAAGTAGGCTTTTATTGTTGTTTCAGCCAAATACAGTGAAATCACACAACGTTCCTTCAGGACCTACAGGACAAGGTGCTACAGTACATACTGTACATATAACATACGTTAACAACATAAATTAACAAAACTAACTAGCTAAGACATCTAATAATAAAAAAGCTAAATTATTTTGCAGAACTATTAACAATAAATGTAAAGAATGTTGACGTTCATGAGAACTGAGCATGTCTCAGGAAATATTTTAAGATTTCTTGTCTGAGGCCACGAAGGAAAGCTGTGCAGAACATACAGTGTCCCAGGGACTGATTTTGGAGGCAAACCGACTGTTTATTTTTTACATATTTACAGTTTTAAACTTAATTTGGGTTTTAAACATTTGACATACACTGGGTTACTAGTTATCTCCCAGCTACTGTAGCTAAGCCGAGCTAGCACTGAGCTGTGAGTCTAAATCTAATTGTTTAGGTAGGGATTAAATCACAAACCGAACAGAGATCAGGTGTTTTTAAAATGTATTTATTCGGTGTTTAACTCATGTATAGTGTGAAGTTTGTGCGCATTAATAAAGATACAGTACACCAGGCTGTGCTGTATTTCTGCTGGTTAGTTTCCATACGCGCACACTGGAGAGTTTCAATCACAGCACTGTTGGATAAGAGTTTTAGAGAATATAAAGTATTAGTATTTAGGTAAACATTATTATAACTCTTTTAGACTTTTTCAGACTCCACTTCAGAGGTGGAAAGTAATGAATTACATTTACAATTACATTACTCGCATTACTGGAATTGAGTAGATTTTTTTGTGTACTTCTACTTTTTAAAGTAGTTTTTAAAATCTGTAATTTTACTTTTACTTAAGTA
>JAOTRS010012237.1:0-11168 GCA_028565755.1 Dinotopterus cunningtoni | reverse complement strand
TGCTGATAATGGTGAGAAACCAGATGTGCAAAAACTGCTGTCTATGAGTTATTTCCCCCAAAAATGGTAAACAACAAATCTCTACATTTGTAGACTTAGCAATCAATTCTTTATATTACTAACAAATGACTGGAATTCCATAATCGCGGCCATTTTATACATTTTTACATTTGACAAACCATACCATAAAGCATGTTAGTGAACTAGCAATCATTACATGGTAGGTAAGATGTTTATGCATCAAGTGAAATATACTAAGAATTATCTAGCTTACTTACTATCTGGGAAAGAACATTTGCATTAAAAGCATTATAAGCTAATATTCAATAAACGAGTCTTAATGCCAGATTGTGGAGTCTTGAAAAAATGAAATACATCAACATGACAATTAAAATGAAAACTATTTACACAGATATGCAAGAAGTAAATAAACACTAATGCTGCACAATTCATCCCATAAAAATCGAAATCGCAATATGGACCTGTGCGATTATTTAATTGCACTAGGCTGCAATTTATTAAAGGTAATATACACACTGTCTGGAATTTATGTGAAGTTTGTCAAAAACTTATTTAAGTACAAATTTAAGTATTTTTTCAATAATTTTAAGTCGATAAATAAGTATTGGCAAACATCCTTTTAATAAAATCATTTGTTCCATTATTCGCTGTTATCCTAGATAAATACGCGTGAGTAAAAAAAAGTACATTTATTAGTTATATATCGCAGTTTAAATCGAAATCACAATAACTGTACAATAATTGCAATATTTTTTTCAAAATCTAATTATGCAGCCCTAACAATGTACAGTATTTTGTTGAATATAAGCATCTTTAGGGAAGAGGATTATGGCCATAATAAACAATTTATTTGAGTTCTGACTTTTTTCCCTAGAATTCTGACTTTAATTTTAGAATTCTGACTTTTTTCCAAACATATTTAAACTTAAATCACTTAAACCTTTTTCTCAGGATTCTGACTTTAAATTCAGAATTTGACTTTAAAAAGTCAAAAATTTAAAATGACTTAAATCTCAGATAAAACCTTCTGAGAATAAAGTCAGAAGTATAAGATTAAAGTCAGAATTATGACATTCAAGTCAGAAGTTTGAGTTTAATGTCAGGACTCAAGTGCATTTTTTATGGTAGCCCTCATCACGTACATCCTAAAATTCCAAAGAAGTTAATGATTTTCTGAGGCTGGATTGTTGGTAAATCTAAAGGGCACTATCCTACAGACAACAAGCTAGAAAACTTGAAAACCACATTTTTGTCAACATAATTAGAGCTCAATTTAAAAAATCAACATGGGCCTTCTTTAAGATGGCTTTGTGCTTTGTTGAAGATTTGTTGAGATGAGAACAACACTTTCATTCTATGCCTAGACAAAGTTGTTGCTCTTTATGCCACTAAAGGGAAGTCAACAAAGTATTAGTTCTGCATTAATATCTAAAGATTTCTGACTTAAAAGTAAAACAGATTTCAGTGTGTACATTTGATTATAACACTACAAGACTTTTTGTTTACTTCTTGCATGGCTGTGCACGTTCTTAAGGTTGAATAATTACATATTAAATCAAAATTATAACAGCACTTCACAAATATATATTTCAATTTCCCCAACAACTTTTGGTTCAAGGTTAACATACAAATCTTCTCTTCCTAAATAAATACAATAATGATAAAGAATCCCTGTAAAACATACAGTATTTACATACAAGTTCCTATACGTTCCCATAACTATAGTCACTGTAAAGTGTTGTGCATGACATGGCGAAGAACACTGTAGGAGTTAGTCTGTTTTAATTTTGATAATGATTAGTAATAGCACCACAAACAGAAAAACAAAGTTCATCTACTATAAGTGAAGATTCTCTCACAAGCAATCATGCTTTAGATTACTTTGCAATGGAAAAAAAAGAGAGAAATGAAGAAATTGAGCATCCAAACATATAAACTAATTCCAATAAAGTGCAAAAAATTTAAATGTGCTGATAAATGAAACCATGAAATATAAATATTTGTTTGTGTCGAGTTCCATTTGAGAGTAAACATTAGTGATGCATATGGATAACATTATAGAACGATGACTATATGATTTTGTAGAAGCCGCAGTTACAAATAATGTGACATTACAAAGAAAAATGCTCAGTAGGTAGAAATGCTTCTTTATGATATTTAGCACCGCTTTCCTTAGTAAAAGAGACACCCTTATTTTATCATTGCTTTCCCTCGAGCATATACAACACTTTTAGTCTGTAAAGATTTTGATAGTTTTGTATACTTTTTATAAGAACTAGTAAAATACAAAGGTGCCTTGCATATGTATGTATACCCCATCTGAAGCAAAGCATAAGGGTTGGTTAAAAAAGCACTACTTTTCATAATCCTGTGAACACTATCCAGGAAATGAAGCATAGTGATGGAAGGGTCATATGTGGACATGTGTCCCGGGATACAAGTGAGTTTGACCTGGATTGGGGTTAATCTTCTAACAAGACATCAATCCCAAGTCTAATACCTATGCAGTGGGCACAAAATGCGCAAGAAATCAATCCTACTAAAATCTGTGGCAAGACTGTTCACTTAAATGTCTTCATGCAATCTTATAAAAGCTTTAGCAATTTTGCCCCAAAAGCCACTTTCATACATACAGGAGTCTCCCAAAAATTTTTTCAGAGAGTGATGTTCATTCCGTGACGTAGATTTGTGGAGAGCTTTGAGGAGAACAAGAAGTTCTCTATGATTATATGGTAAGCACTGAGGAGCACTTTTACAAAAACAAGGAAAAGTGAGGAATGCTCGATGAGTGGTCCAAATACTCCTTGATCTCCTCAGTCACTCCAATCTCACTGTCACCGTCCACGAGATCAGCAAGAACCTGGAGAGTTCTGCGACTCTGGAGAGTGCCCAGGAGTGACTCAGGAGTGGTTTGTCTATGAGGGCCAGGAGAGAACTACAAGAGAATTGTATTGATTTTTGTCTTGTGTGTGAAAAGTCTACGTAATCTAAAAAAATTGACGTCCAATAACTCCCCAGCCTTTGGACAGATTGATAAGCTTGAAGAGAGCTTTATCAGAGTCCAGGAGTTCAAGGAAATCTCCAGGAGTATGCCAATTGTCCTGGCAAAATCAGTCTGTATAAAATTTCTCTTGTATGTTTAAAAGGGGCTAAGAATGGTGAAAATAGTAAGGAACCAGATATGCACTATTGATTGTGACATTAACTTTGAAACTATAACAGCAGCCAAAGCTGATTTTACCAAGTATTTAAAAGGATAAACAGTAAATGTCTATTTTTTAGGTGGCAATATAATTTTTTTTCACCTGAACAATTATGTGATTTCTACCATTGGAATTCAGCAAAATGTCAAACAGTTCTACAACAAAAGATGTTATACAGGGGTCCTGAGTATTTAGGCAAGGCACTCTACTGTATCTTTCAGTTTGGCTACATAGACATGCAAGCAATGTTTACCTTGTGTTCTGATGTAAAATGTTTGTGGAATTCAAAATACCAGTGCTGCCAGACCTCACAACAGTCAACTAATTGACTTACATGGCGATCAGAATCACTAGATATGAAACATTGCTCAAACCCTCAAGTATCAAAAGTGGAGAGGAAATGTGTGTACAAACTTGTTCACAGTTGTCCTTTAGTGTGAGTAATCACAAACTGTTCAGTTCTTTTTTTTTCCAATTTGAGTCATTATGACCCTACCCAATTCATATCCCCTGTAGCATCACAAACTAGGGTAACTAGAGTATTTCAAACTGGTGTGCCACAATCTGGAACGGGGTCACGCTCTCAAGCAGACATTGCATCGGCTGACGTGATCACGCTGCTCAACCGCTTCCTTTAGGGTCATTATTTCTGGAACAGGGCTGAAGTCCTGGTCAACACGCGTGAGCCAAAAGTTGTAGAGGTTGTTAAAATAGGTGCATGTGCCTTGAGCTCCCTGGCACTCCACAAACGGATGCGTGAGAAAATCCTGTAGGCAGCTTCCAGACGATGTGAGAGACTGTCCACCTCCTTCGTCTCCTGTCCCAGTGTGCTGAGGTATAAAGATGACATATCATGTCAGATCATGTGTCATTAAACTGGAGCATATTTTCTGTTGCAGAATTTTCAATCATAGTATTTAACCTATGAAAGGCTAATAGTATATGCTAATATGCAAATATTATTCATTGTGCTTAGTTCATATTGATGACTGTCAGACTAACCATAAGGAATGAATATCCACTCCAGAGGCTCATCCAATTTAGTGGACAGTTGGGTATGAGTGTGCTCTGGCTGTGAATGGCAATAGCCGGTGCTGGAGCCTCACACACTGCACACCTGCTGATGTGTTGCTGGATCTCCAGGCCGGACATGGGCATGGTAGGTAATGGAGCAGTGGCGGCTAACCAGTAGGACTTGTCATTGCGGTTGGCATAGTTGCAGGCACCCATGCTACAGTGTGAAAACGGCATAGTGCTGAAGACACGCATGCACGAACCTCCCTGACCTAACACACACACACACACACACACACACACACACACATAAATCACACAGACACAGGGAGAAATAAAACTGAGAAATATAATCAAGATCATGGATAGAGTGTTAGCATCAAACCCATTACAGGACTTTAATGGCAAAGTTCAACCAGCCATAACATTAAAACAACTGATGGGTAAGGTAAATAACATTATATGATTTCAGTAGCACCTGTTAGGAGATTATGCAGCAAATGAACTTGATGTGTTGGAAGCAAAAAAATGGGAAAGCATAAGAATCTGAGTAACACCGACAATGACCAGATTGTGACGTCTAGATGACAGGGTCAGATTATGTCCGAAACGGCAGGTCTTGTCAGGTGTTCCTGGTATGCAGGGGTTAGTATTTAGTCGTGCAAGGAAGGATGAGCGGTGAACCAGTGACAGGGTCATGGAAACCCAAGGCTCACTTATGTGTGTGGTGAGCAAGACTGCTCCTATCCAACAGATGAGCTACTGTAGCACAAATTTCTGAAAAGGTTGATGTTGGTGTCAAATCACGAAATACTTTGCAGATTCCAATGTATGGGCCTGAGTAGCTGTGGACCAGTCTGAGTGCCCCATGCAGCCCCCTGTCTACCACAAAAAACTCCTACAATGACATATAAACATCAGAACTGCACCATGGAGCAATAGAAGGAGGTAGCCTGGTTTAATTAATCATGTGGACAGCCAGATGTGGGTGCATCACTTGAAGAAATGGTACCAGGGAAGAAATGCAGAATGAGAAGAGGGCATCCGGCAGACGTAGTGTGATCCTCTGGCCAGTGTTCTGCTGGGAAACCTTTGATCTGCTTATTCATGTGGCTGTTACTTTGACAGGTACTATCTACCTAGACATTGTTGCAGACTCACACATCTTCATGCCAAAGGAATCTTTAAGAAGGATAATGCACACTGCAGAACATTGTTCAAAAATGGTTTGAGAAACATGACAAAGATTTAAAGGTGTTGGCTTGGGATTCAAATTAAACAAAAACTCAATCCACTCGAGCATCTGTGGCATGTACTGGACGAACAATTGCGATCCATGCAGGCTCATCCTGGCAAACTACAGGACTTAAAGGGATCCGCTGCTAATGTCTTAATGCCAGATACTGCAGCACACCACTAGAGGTCTTCTGAAGTCCACACCTTCTGGGGTCAGCACAGTTTTGGCAGTACAAGAGGGTACTACACAATATTAGGAAGGTGGAATTAATGTTATGGCTGATCAGGTTATGTTGGTATGTCTGTTGTGTTTTATACCTAGATCTTGTGTGTGCGCTTTTTCCTGCCCCTCCAGGTACAGTAGGCTATATCCATCCCACAGCTTAGTCATATTTCGAGGACACTTGGGCACATCTGTTGATTGGCTGTGAATGACCAATAGGAAGCCAGAGTTAAACCTCTCAGAGGGGCCAGGAGGACCTTCATCTCCTGGAGGGCCTTGTTCACCTAAAGAGATAGAGAGAGGGAGAATTGGAAATTTTGGAAAATATTTACTACCACCTGCATTGTGATATTTAACACTTAAAAACATGGTGCTGATGCTGTTCATTATCAGGCATTGGGAAACTAATCAGTGTTCAGGGCAAGATTGATGAAGTCAAGCAAATAGCATAGAATAGAAAAACTTCTTCTTGCTGACTGCTTGTGTTCCCCTTGCACATACCCAAAAACATTACTTAGTCATTTGTTCAGTTATGCTGCTGAAAATTACACCTGACAAGACTAACTGCAGGTAGTAAAACATGTTGGTAATACTTGCTGCCATATAATAATGATTTACCCACACGCATAAACACACCTTGCCTGCCTTGTAAACCTCTTTCACCATCCTTTCCGGGGGCTCCAGGAAGTCCAACAGGGCCAGGTGGTCCAGGATGACCATCCAACCCTTGGTATCCTGCGGCACCTTTTAGCCCTGTCACGGAAAAGAAAAACATGAGGGAAAAGTGAATATCTTGGTAAATAGGTCTCTTTTTGTGGGAAATTTAATTTTCACAACAAGATGCCTCCTTTGTCTCGCATATGAAAATTAAATATCAGCCTTAAAACATTCACTATTAAATATTGAGGCTGTTTAACCTTAAATTTGGTAGATTTACTACATAGTATTTTCTGTTTGTATTACCCTAAAAACTTAGCATTTGATTCAACGGGATTATTATATACAACATCTGAGAGCCACCTATGAGTTTCAAGGACTTCATGCTGGCGCCGCCTGCTGGCTATGAGGACGACATCCTTCGTCCACCTGCTGGCCTTGAGGATGTCATGTTAGCCAGTATATAATTGCCCCAGCCATGTCCTGTCTAGCACTGCTTAGCTGGTGCAAAGCATGGCATCACCTGGACAGGGCAATTGGAATGTGCTTAAACATGTTATGTAATGCCTGTAATAGGTCAAGGGATTGCTAGGACAGGGCACAGCATTGCGGAAACAGGGCATGTCATTGCTGGAGCAGGACACAGTACTGCTGGGACAGGCCACTGCGTGAGTGGCACAGAGTGTCGGAGACAGCTTCATCAATCTCTGTAGGAGAGTGGGCTGTGGAGATTGCTGCATTGAATACCACAGAGTGCTGAGCAAAAAACTGGGATGTCAAGGGCACCAATTTTTCTTGCACAGTGGACATGTGGTTATGGAGGCTGCCATGTTGACCTCCACAGTGTGCTGAGCAGAAAACATTGCTTTTAACACAAGGAACGTAAATAATCACACTACTTAAAAGAAAATGAGCAACACCTGAACACGATAACATGACTGGAAGTAAATTAGACTAAACTAAGAAGTGAGGGTACACACAAAAGGCAATAGAAAAGTCCACAAAATAATACAAATGTCCAGTGTGTGTGTGTGTGTGTACCTTTTGGCCCTTCGCTGCCTTTAATTCCAATAAGTCCTGGAAAACCAGGTTCACCAGAAGGACCAGGATGTCCAGATGGACCTATAATTGGTTGATAAAAATCACCATGAATAACTTCCCCTGGTTTTCCAGGAGCACCTAGAGAGAGAAAGAGAGAGAGAGAGAGAGAGAGAGAATTTGCTTCAAATCTGGTGACATAGCTTAAAATTTACTAACCTAAATTAGCCTGAAAACTAGAAGGAAACATAATATCAAGTCTGAGGAAAAACCTCAGCAGTCACCTAGTTATGTTGCCAAGATTTTACAAGGTGTGATCAAGTCAAACTGATTCTCTTGTCTCCAGAATTATAACACAGTTACAAACTAAAACTATATAACACTACTTTTATTTCTCTATATTTCTAGTAAACTGTAGATGTTATGTATGTAACATCACTGCTGTTAATGATATAACAGGAATTGACACTTGCTCGTCAATATTACGCAGCATAACACTTGTGGTTTGGACCTATCCAGACCCTGATGCTTTTCTGAAAAATTAGAATAATTAATATACCAGTAATCTAGTGCTTTTTTGTTTGGGGTCGGCACAGCTATACTCGTCACTAAACAGACCCAATTAATGCATTCGTTTACAGTGTATGGACAGAGTGTACGGAAGAAACATGAATGAAAGTGCGACAGAGCTTACTTTGAAAAAATTGTCACGTAGACTATGAAAACTGAACCTACAAAGAGGAACAGGCAGACCAATGTATGTTTATTCTTCCTGTGGGAAGTTTAAAAAAAGTTTGTCTTGTACGCTTAGAAACCGCAGCAATAATAAAAAGCAGTGACGTGAAGTGCCATTATTTAAAAAAAAAAAGCAGGGGTTGTTAGAGCAAACATATTCACAGCATGTAAATGAAGATTCACCAAAGGTTGAATAAAGATTGTTGATTCTATTCCATACAAATACAAGGAAATATATATGGCAAAGATCAAACTGTCCAGCTGGATGCAACATGTTGAATGCATCTGGATGCAAAGTGCTAAGAAACAATACAACGTTTGAACTCTGTGAGAAACATCAGGCTACTTAACGCAATATGAGCTTGACAAAAAAACATTAAAAGTGCTAGGCTCCTGATCTCTAATATTCTTCCTCACTCCTGTAAGAGCTCTGACCTTCATCTCCTCGTCGACCTTTAAGGCCCTTGAACCCGGGGTTTCCATTGGCTCCTGGTAATCCAGAAGGTCCGGGATCTCCTGGTAACCCTGGATCACCTTTTTCACCTGATGACAAAGATAATCCACTAAACAATACTGTGCATTTGGTTAAAAAATGTACACAAACATTGCCTAGCTGAAACTACAAGGTTTTTTGGTATGCATTAGAAAAGAAATACAGCATGTTAGAAATTTTAGAGTTATTACTTATTCACATATCTGTTCAGAATACCTTTCCATCCTTGAAGGCCTGAAACTCCCATCTGGCCTCTGGGACCACGTTCACCTGTTGGTCCTTTGGTTCCATTAATACCTGGTGAACCTGTGTCTCCTTCATCCCCCTGCACAGGGATGGCCAGTCCCGCTGGTCCCATTGATCCTCTAAGTCCTAAGTAATACAGAAAAGAAGAAAAGAAACAAAACAATTTATTCTGTAATCATTTATCTTATTAGAAATCCCAGAAATGTTGAGATAAAAAAATGAACACACCAATTTTGTTAAATTGTTGTTCAAAAGACATCATTGTGCAAACTGACGGAAAAGTTAATAGCCTTCAAAATGAAAGACATGTCTGTACATATGCTAATACTTAAGAAATGTATAATGTCCCAATGCACACATCACCTGTTCAACCTGAATAACATTTCTGTCTTTTGTAACATCCATAAGATTTATGAGTATAAGCAAATAAACAACACCACACCTACTCACTCACCTGGTGGGCCATCCAGACCAATAAAACCAGCTTCACCACTCTGTCCTGGGCTTGGGTTCTCACATTCTCTGCCAGAATAACCAGTAGGACCTGGACAACCAGGATTACCTAAAGAGACAAAGTGGGAGGAGACATGAAGCAGGATGGAGGAAAGAAAGCAATATTAAAACACTGCATACAATACTAAAAATATCAAAGTGACGAATGTTTGATTTTCCGGCAATTTTCAAAAATAAATAAATAAATAAATGAATTCCCGTCACCCAGCCAGCTTTTCCCTAACAATTAGGTTGTAGGAATGGGAATCGACTAGGACCAACTGATACAAAATTATCAAAATACGTAGGAGCCGATTTGATTTGTATCGCAATTCTATTAGTATCCTGATTAGGGGCAGTGGTGGCTTAGATGGTTAAGGTTCTGGGTTATTGACCTGAAGATGAGGGGTTCAAGCCCTAGCACCATCAAGTTGCCACAGTTACTTGAGCAAGGCTCTTGACCTTAAGCCTCTTAATCTGCATCTGGGTGCTATCCTGTATCCTGTCTGACCCTGTGCTGACCCCAGCTACTGGGATATCTAAAATAATCTTTTTTAGTGTTCTGTAAAGGCACATGTGACAAATAATTGAATCTTGATTCAATATAATTTTTCTTTTTTTTTTTCTTTTGTTTTTTTTTTTTCTTTTGTTTGTAGATTTCTAAACAAACTTAGCAAATAATTTGCTCCTAACACATGGGATGCAGTGCTGTCTGCCAATGTGGGAATAGTTTAAAACAAGACACCTGCAGGATTATGGAGGAAGGGCAACACTTTAACACCTCAAATGCAAATATATATAAATTTGAAAAAATGTATAAAAAAAAAAAAAACAATTATTTTGGAGAATTGCAATACGTAACTAAATCTTTTTTCCCAAAACACTACTAGGTAGGTTAAAGGTTTTCCTTTTCTATTCTAAGATAAAATATACTTGTAATGAGTAGGCACCTGGCAATCCAGCAGGGCCCTGACTGCCTTTGAACCCTTGCTGGATAGGACCCGCTGGCCCAGGGTCCCCTGGACAACCCCTTTCACCTGTCAGACCATTCGGCCCCTTTTCTCCAGGTACACCTAATCCTGAAAGCGAAAGAAACAGAATGATACATTACAATCATTACAGTGGAACCTTGGATTACAAGAATAATTCGTTCCGGAAGCGGGCTCGTAAACCAAAAAAAATTTTCCCATAAGAAATAATGGAAACTCAAATTATTTGTTCCACATAAAAATAAATACATAAACATAATTAATACAAAATATAAAGTAAAAATAAAACAAATTAACCTGCACTTTACCTTTAAAAAAGCGTAAAAATAAATTCAGAAAGATGAGTGTTTCCGTTTATGCGCGCAAGCACTGTGTGTGAGTGTGTGTGTGTGTGTGTGTGTGTGTGTGTGAAAGCGAGGGGAAAAGGGGAGGAGGGTTAGTTTTAGTTTTTAGTTATGCTGTTATAGTTAGTCCTGCCGGAGTCCCTGTCCGCACTCTACACTAAATATGCATTCACATTATACATTATGTGACTGTGACCATACCTAACTGTCACCTCTCCTCTTCTGCTCTCCCCTCTCCTGTTCTCTCTCCCCCTGTCTCTCTTCCCTCTCTCCCCCTCTCTCTCTTCCCTTTCTCTCTCGAGCTACTCATGTCGTTCCTGAGCTGCCAGTGGTCCAGCCTCCCTCTGCCCTCTGGACCTGTCTGACTCATCCTGGTGCCCCACTTCTGGTTGGAGATCTTGTCGCATGGATGCCCCGTGTGTCTCTTTGGAATGCGTCTGGTGTCTGGGGATGGTTTCACTTTACCATAAAGACGGT
>JAOTRS010012222.1:0-11168 GCA_028565755.1 Dinotopterus cunningtoni | reverse complement strand
GTATATCTTTATATCAGATAGATAGATAGATAGATAGATAGATAGATAGATAGATAGATAGATAGATAGATAGATAATGTACATTGATATATACATTGATTGATAGATAGATAGAAACTGTGGATACTTTCTTGATCCCAAAGGAGTCTACAGATATCCAGCATTAATAGAGACATTAACACAGACACACTGTATATCCATAGGTTCTCCTTAGTTTTTTATTCAAATATGACATTTTATTTCTTTCTTTCTTATTTCACACTTAAGGTGGCTTTGAAACTAACAATAGAAGAGGGTATAGCACCAGGCTTCACACCACTCAGCTTTTTCTTTGGGGTCATGTGGAGTCAGTAGTCTAACACAATAGATTACATTATATCAGGAAATCACCTCTGCATGAAAAAAACATCTATTCTAAAGAAATGCTAAGCGTTCCTGCAGTCAGTGTATATACAGGTGACATGAAGTCAGCAGAATCAATTTGAGTATTGGCTGTAAACTACCCTGTAAGCTATAAAGCGGTATAGACAATGAGTGAGTAAGTGAGTGAGTGTGTAAGTGAGTAAGTGAGTGAGTAAGTGAGTGAGTGAGTGAGTGAGTGAGTGAGTGATGCGGGGGGCGGGGGGTTAGTGAGGTGTTCAAGTCAAACCAAGACTTTTAATGAAATTTACAAGGTATTTTTACACCCCAAGGTTGTTGAAGCCCACTTCAGTCATTTCCATAAACTTTCAACAAGTGGAAGGCTTGATCCTTGAAAATTGACAAGTAACTTGTCACAACTGTCTATGGGAACTGTACACACAATCATTCACCAACACCACTCGCACGTTACAGGAACTCAGCATGGAGTTATTGCCACATTCCCTGTTCAGTCCTGACCTCACTCCAAACCATTTGCGCAATTTTGGTTCATTAAAGCTAAAGTTCCTGGGAGTTCCTGGACCCATTAAAAGACAGGCAGGCAGTCCAATCACGGCTCCAGTGTGCTGAGAAAAGTTTCTACCTTGATGCTATCCAAGCACTAGTGAAACACTGACATTAGTGCATTAGTGTAGCAGGGGATCATATAGAGAAATAAAATCAGTTTTTACTCTTATAACTGTGTTGTTTTGTTAATATCCGTTCTTTAGTCTTGGTGCACTGCAACAGGCCGAGATAAAACTGAGATAAGGGCAGAGATATTTCCCGACCATTTGCAATTTGGCTTCATCTTCAGGACAGAGGACTTTGTGTTTTGTGGTTTATTATCACATTTTGTTTCATCTATTATTAACATAAAGAAAGAGGGGGAAAAGGAGGCTGGTAAGAAATAGCTGTTATAATGTGAATTCCACATCATTAAATGTAACTATACAGATATACTAATGTGACTTTTTAAAATTATTAATAAGAACATTATTTCCAAAGCTGGATTTATCCAAAAGCTTCTTTTTCCAGGAGTTTCCAGGAGTGAAATTACCTGACAACAATCTGCACGAGTTTAGATTTAAAATTCTAACCTTTTATGTTGTGTATCCCTGTATTTTACAGTAGAAGTGGCTATACAGTAAACTATTAAATTTAGATAATTTTACCAAGCTTAATAAGAACATTGAATCAATTTGATAGACTCTTACAAGTTTGTGTGCTTGTCGGTATGTATTTCAGGCACATATTCAGATTAGTTGAGTGAAAGATCGTGATGTTAACTTTCAGAGTTCATTCCTCTTCTGTCTTTGTGAGTTCCATGTTGATACAAGTCAAGATTTTAATTTGTTATAAATAAGACGAGTATTCTCAGTGTTGACCTAAATTGTGACAGGTGTGTTCTCTCAACTGTCACATTGAGACACATTACATTACAGGCATTTGGCAGACGCCTTTATCCAGGGCAACTTGCATTTTTACCACATTATACAGTACATCTGAGCAGTTGAGGGTTAAGGGCCTTGCTCAAGGGCTGTGGGGTTTGAACCTGAGACCTTTTGAACCAGTCCAATGCCTTAACCACTGAGCTAACCCCACCTAAATTGTATGGATTTTAAAAAAATTTGTCAATGATCCTCATTAAAACAACAACATCAACAATAACAACAACAATCACTTTTGTTGTTCACACAAAACACAAATTTTAAAAAATTCACAATGGTGACAATAATATATGTTACCATATATTCTATATATACAGCCACATACACTTAATTTTTCTGTGTGCATAATAATCTCTATTAATGAAATGTTTTTGCACATCCTTTATCAACATTTTTAAGCAATGGTTTTAAATAAAATACTGTAAAATTTGAAAAACTAAAAAAAGATTTACTCTAATTAGAGGCTCATTTCACACTGTTTAAAATCAGCTGTAAGGCGAATCTAGGCTTATAGTAACTGCTACAACAAACAAGTGCACTATAATAAAGCACTCGTTTGCAGTTTCAATATGTTCTGAGAGAAGATGATAAAAAAAGATCAGAAATACGAGGGGTTAAGTTAAACTGGGACTTGCCGTGAAATTTCTTGCCAATGAAGGCAAAACCCGATTGACATTTACAGACGACTTCAAGCACAGTACGGTAATGACACACTTAGCCGCAGTAAAACATGTGAATGGTTCAGACATTTTAAAGTTACTGATCCTTAAAAAAACATTAGATAACGTGTCGCCAACTTGCAGAAGAGATGTTTCTACCTTTGGGAACTGTACACATACACCAACACCACTTGCACAATACAGGAACTCAGCTGGGAACTATTGTCCCATCCCTGTACAGTCCACACCCCGCTTCAAGCCATTTCCACATGTTTGGGCCGTTAAAGGAGTTCCTGGAGTTCCATGGTTCGGGCATTGTGAGAAAACTTGGATAAGTGCATTAGTGTAGCAGGGGAAATAAAGAGAAATAAAGCTAGTTTTAATGCCATAACTGTGTTCTGTTATTCTGCACAATCCCGGTTTTACTTAAGCACCCCTTATTCAAACATTGGACTTTGTTTTCATATTTAATTGCAATACAGTAAAATATGATAGTAAAAAAAAAATGTTTACTGGGAATAAATAGCTAATATATAATGCATTCAATTTTAAACAAAAAACAAATATCCTTGTCTTTGATGATAGTTAAAATGCAGGTATGAACAATAATCCTGCAGTGATGCTCAAGAAGGCACAAAAACAAGCAGCAAATATGGAAATGGTCGTGTTGAGTTTGTGGTGTTCAAGCTGTATGTGTGCACTACTGATCCTGATACACATCTACAGTACTGTTGTATCTAATCCCACCCCTTGACCTACCTGAGACATATTGATACAGATTGCGACAAGACTGATGTTTCACCAGTGTTCACACACACACATACACATACACACACACACGTACACACACCAAAATTTGCATTTACTGACACACACATGGTTCTAAACACTTAATTTATGTTTTTCTTAACAATTTAAGCAACCGCTTTCTTAACACACAGGGACAAATTTAATAATGAACAAAAGAAGTGATCATTACAACTTTAGGCAGGAGATGCTTAGTTCACATTCATGTATTACACACGTGACCTATAGACCATTTTGTGAGAACATGGCTACTTCAGTGGACTAATACATGCAGCTGGTGAATGGTGATGTTCATAACATGCAATTGTGATTTGATTGGTACAAAGTCAAATGACAACTTTCTTTCCTAGTCCTAACAAATCACAGTTTGACAAGTGTCTGGTGATAACCTTGTCTGATTTGTAAATCCTTTACTAATATATTTTTAAAGAAAGCCAATTAAACCTGGTCAGCCTTCAAACATGTTAGCTTACGGTAGAAGTAAAATACAGTGTTTCACCACTCATTCACCATATAACATTTAGAAGGGTGCTGTTTACTTAACATAAAATACTCAATGGAAAATAGGGAAAAGATAAGAGAAGAAAAGAGAGAGAGAGAGAGAAAGAGAGAGAGTGAGTGAGTGTGTGTGTGTGTGTGTGTGTGTGTGTGTGTGTGTGTGAGGGGACTGGGCATGGTTTGGCAGGGTTGTCTTAACAACACCTGTGCCTGTAGGTCTGACTCACATATTGGTAACCCGAAACCAGGTTACAGAATGAGTGTAAAAATCTGGCAAAAAGTCCTAAAACTTTGATAGTTCTCAAACAGTACGTAAACCAATATTCTGAAGTTTCTGTTTAAACATTCTGGCTGTAGATATAAGATTTGTGGGAGTCTGTGCACATCAGGGAGAGAAATACAGAGGTAGGTTTTGGCTGAATCAGCGGTTTACTGTACAAACCCCGTTATAGTCTATAGAGTGATTTTTGTTCATGGAATTCAACACCATTTTTGAAGGCGTTTGACACTGATGTGCACCAGAAGTGAGAGATTTTACTGAGCTTTTGTCTTGTTTTCTAATCAGACCAAAAATTCGAGCTAGGAGTCAGAGGACTAGGTAGTTCGGGCCAGATACCAAAAGGTACCACTGCACTTGAGAGACCTAGCTGAATGTTTCTTGGGGTGTCCGCAAAATTAAGGGGTGATATGGTTACCTGATCCTGAATCAAAACAAAAGAAGACAACCTTGGAAAATAATAGCACACTATTGGGCCACTTTCCTTCATCACATTAATTGCCACAGCTTTTACGCTTTGAAAATAACAATAAAATGTACAGTATGATAGCAACTTATTATTATATCCATATATTTAAAAATGTATCACTTTCACTAGCAGACCTGAAAAGGTTACTTTAGACATATTTTGTACCCATTCTGCTCACTGACATATCCCTTACTGATCAATTATGGTATAATGAGCTTACATTGAGTTTATATCTTCTGGAAATGAGCTTTCATAATTCTGGTCATGGATTAAATTTGCAGCGATTTGGAATACAGTACAAAAAGAAAAAAAAAATTTAATCAGAAAGGGGGCAAATACTACAGTATATATAGCCCTGTATACTTTTCAGGTTTTACCACAAAATGACTGCTCATGAAATTACTTCAAAGTCAGAAAGTTTTCAGACTATTTTGGTGTTATTTGATCACAGATCTGATCCATGGTGTTAGTTTCAGTAATGAGTTCAAATTCCCTTCGTTTACATTTATTTTTACAACAGAAAATTTTCTTTCAGAGGTGACATCATATGTGATGAAGTCCATATCAGTTGACCCATAAAAGCCACCCACTCTGACCTTTCTAAAATACTTTAAATGTATCTATTTCCCAGCAGTGCATTGATGCTAAATAAACATTCTGAATTATTGGTTTGTATCTTTAAGGTAATAGACGTTGGTTTTAATGCCTTTGATCTCTACATACGTGCACCAATTTGAACTAAAAAAAAAAAGAATATAAATCATAGAATATTTAGAGGAATGACACAGAGCTGACAAAATAGCTATATTGATTTCATTTCAGTTGAAAACTTTTACGCTTCTCATAAGAAAAATAAGTAATGGTGTTGCTATTGTATTTCATTTTGATTTCAACGCATAAGATATGAGCATTAAGCCACTCAACTCTGACCTTAACCTTTGTAGCATAAGAATTGAGTTGTGTGCATTGTGTGCACCAGTTCACTGGATGTCCTCCTTTGGACTACTCTTGGTAGGTACTGACCATTGCATATAAAAAAATACCCCAGAAGACCTACCATTTTGCAGATGCTCTAAACTGTCTTTTTTGCCATCACAAAGTGGCCCTGGTTAAAATCTCTCAGATCCATATGCATGTGCATTCTCCCTGCTTCTAGCACACCAACCTCGAGAACTGACTGTTCACTTTCTGCCTAATTATACAGTATATATAGATTTTTTTTATTATATATTTTACACCACTTGAAAGATATCAATATATGGAGATAATCAATGTTATACACTTTACCTGTCAGTGTTTTTAATGTTAAGGCTAATCAGTATACGATGGAAAAGATAAAGCCTATGAACATGATAACTGGTTTCCGGGATCTTTGCTAACTGTTTATCATTTAGTGCTGATTATCTAACACTGGTTTGTGGGACTACAGATAACATCGGTTATGTTCTGAGCCATGGTGCTTCATGTAACCACACATAAAATGCATTTAATAAGCAACTTTTATTTAGTTGTAAAACATTTATTATGAATGCATGCTTGCAGACCCAACTTATGTAAATATGTACTGGTAAGTTTTTATTTCAATAAAAAAAAACCTCTGCAGTGAAACATTCTTGCTTCCCTTGAGTATTTTTTAATTACTAATTAATTAATTTGTTCATTTATTTATTCATTCATTCCTTCCTTCATTCAATCATGCATTCATTCATTCACATCAGATTACATAATTTTTTGTCTAAGTACAGTATATAAGGGCAGGTCCATATATTTTGGAGCATTTGTCATTTGAGCTCTGCTCATGACCACATTCATTAAAAATGAAATACTAAAAATCAGACTAATAAATAATGTAACAAAGTAACATAATTGCAAGTATAAGAACTGCCTTTAAAACATGGATGAAAGTTCTTTGCAGTAAAGACTGGCTGCAGTCTGGAACCCATGCACATGGCCAAATGCTCCCTAAAAGTCTCCTACCTCAAGATGCTTAGGCAGGCTTTTACTGCAGCTGCCTTCAGCTGCTGCTTGTTTGTGGGTCTCTTTGCTCTCAGTCTTGTCTTCAGTAAGTGGAATGGTCTATTGTATTGAGAGCAAGTGACTGAATAGGCCAGTGAAGAATGTCCAATTTCTTTGCCCTTAAAAACTCTTAGGTAGCTTCCACCGTATGTTTTGGGGTAATTATCCATCTGCAATATTCTGCAATAAGTTTTGCAGAGTTTGACTGAAAGTGATCAGTAAGTATAGCCCTCATCCTGCTACTTGGATCATTAGCAGTTCCATCAGTTAATTTTGGTTTAGTCAGTCCAAAGGATCTTATAAGTTTTATGGCAAAGTCTAATCTGGCCTTTCTGTTATTGAGTGCTACCAGCGGTTTGCACCTTGTTGTAAAGCATCTGCATTTACTTCATAAATCTGTTTCTTCACTGCAAACTTTGAGAATGACATGCCTACCTGCTCAACAGTGTTCTTAACTTGACTAGATGCTGTGCAAGGGCTCTTTTTTTTTTTTACAGCAATCATAATTCTGCCAACCAACTTTGGTTGTCTTCAGTGGAATTCCAGGCATTTTGCTGTTGGTGAACTGCCTGTTAATTTCTTCTTTCAAAGAATGTTTCAAATCGGCCACTCTCAAAGTTTTTGCTAGGTTTCTGATGTTTATTTTATTAGTCTAATGAAGGTCACCTTCACTTGCATGGACATCTCATTGGCCCTTATATTGAGAGTTACCAAATGCATATGCAACACTCAGAACCACCTTGATTTACCATGGAGTAATGGCCTTGAAACTGATTGTCAGTCGTTTGTTCCATTATTTATGAGCTCAAAAATGGTTGTGTGTATTTATGAAAATGGCTATAATTCCTAAATGGTTAATGCTGCATTTTTTAATTAAAGCTGAAAGTCTTGACTTTGCTCACATCTTGAGAATTTCATTACGAATTCAATGTGGTGGTGTACAAAGGCCAAAAAAATGGCAAATTTAAATTTGAATTTAATTTAAAAAAAAAGAGTGAACTTGACTGTGGTGTGTTAAAGGAAGGCTCTGTGTAAGCATCATACTCTATTATTCACAACAACACTTATTAGATACAAGTCTAGAGTATGCACATAAGATTATTCTGTGAAGTACAGAAGTAAATGAGGTTTTCTTGCCGCGAATGAAGCAGTGTGCCTCTGCAGCGGGACCACCATCTGTAATCTGCAGGCCTGCACTGCAGTAACAGTGCATTAAGTGGCGTAGTTTTTCACCTTACATAGAAAGGAGGAAATTGCTGGGGTGTGTGCTAAAGATCACACATCAGAAATAGACTATGATGTCAGCTACAGTACAAGGATGTCAGAGTGCACAACATAGCCTAAGGTCTCAGTCATGTATCTCCAATATGTATGTGTTAATCGGTGACTTTTTCGCACCACATGTATTTCCCAGATTTAGCGTCATTATAATAATATTTTTTTTTCCTATACCGTATGCATTTGGGTTTTTTAACGATACAACTTTATAATGGAGTTTTCTTGTCAATACTGTATTTCCAATTTATGACTTCTAGTTAATTCATTATTTTTAAAAAGACATTTGTCTGACCACAGCCAGCTCATTCAGGAAGATATTAGTTGAATGCATAATTCTAAAAATAGACACAGTCATATCATCCATCAATTAGGTCAATAAGCTTCTGTAATGTGTCACCCGGGTATATGTGTAAATATACCTACTAGAGGGTATAGGTATGTATAATAAGCACAATGCGATGCAGTACAAGCATCATTCGGGTGCAGTCTGAACTCTCAGAGTCAAATCACCATCTATTTGTCCCAGTCCATTTTACTCACTCATTCACTCATCTTCTATACCATTTTATCCTGTATTCAGGGTCGTGGGGACCTAGAGCCTATCCCAGGTGGCTTAGCGCACAAGGCAGGGTACATCCTGGACAGGGTGCCAATCCATCGTAGGGCACACACACATACACACACTCATACACCCATCACTACAGGCGATTTTGGGGGCGCCAATTAGCCTAACATGCAGGTCTTTGGACTGTGGGTGGAAACCGGAGTACCTGAAGGAAACCCAGCAAGCACGGGGAGAACATGCAAACTCCATGCACACAGAGACGGGACCAGTACATTTTACTTACTCTCTCATCTTCTATACCACTTTATCCTGTATTCAGGGTCGCAGGGACCTGGAGCCTATCCCAGAAAGCTTAGGGCACAAGGCGGGGTACACCCTGGACAGGGTGCCAATCCATCGCAGGACACACACATACACATACTCACACTCATTTACACACTACGGGCAATTTGGGGAAGGCCAATTAGTCTAGCCTACATGTTTTTGGACTGTGGGAGAAAACCAGAGTACCCGAAAGAAAACCCACCAAGCACGGGGAGCACATGCAAACTCCATCCACACAGAGACAGGACCAGTCCATTTTAGCTGCATTGAAATCAGATGCGACAATTTGTATTTAATAATTGTGTAATAGTTATTCCTAACAGCCATTTCAAGTGTAAATAGTAAATAAAGCACTGTTATAAGAAGCTGTAATCAACTGTGTATTATATCCCCAAATTGTTTTGTTTCTCTAATACCATCCTGTGTTATGAGAAATTACAAAGCGCAACATCCTGAAAAATTTCCAGAATCCAACAGCTCTGATTGTTACAAAGCTCTGACAGTGGAGACTCCTTCCATAAATGCTAAATAAACTTCATACCAAAAACTTCATTAGCACAGTGGTTATAAACTCCTTTGTTGTTTAATTAACTACATCATCTCATTATAATCATATAATTTCATCATAACCTGATTATTAGGTTAAGTACTGTATATTGCACAGTCAAGGTAACAGACACTCCAACCTTATTCACCTTATTCAACACATGGGTGCTGCTGCTGCTACATATTTGTGATTGGTAAACTTTTTCTCAACCCAACAGAGACACTGAGGTGTTTAGGTATCCTAAGAATAAGTTGCACCAGATACGCGTGTACCATTGGCACACCAACGCCGTGTAGTTACAGGGTATTGTACTCCCACTCACTCATCAGACGAAACCCATGAGGGTGTAGAGAGAAAGAACATTTGCATTGAATGAACAGCACCACAGCACCACTGCATTTGCATTGAATTTCTCTTTCCTAAGCTGTTTTATACGATACAGTATATAAAAGACAATCTGTACTTAATAGAGCTTGATAGGTGTAAGAAATTCAGTAATATGATCATTTCTTAGAGAGACATCATTCCTTGATGTAGATAGATAGATAGATAGATAGATAGATAGATAGATAGATAGATAGATAGATAGATAGATAGAGTACATTGATAGATACATTGATTAATAGATAGATAGAGGTGTTGTGTTTACCAGTTAAATTACTCATGACCACCCTTTTTTTAACACGGTTGGAATGACCCTTTAGCTTTTGTGAGCGTCCCCTCTTTAAAGTCCCCTGTGTAGGTGTCAGTTATTTATTTTAGACAGAGAGGAAGTGCTTACTACAATGTTGTATTAAAAACGTTTTGACATAGTAAAAAGTCGCATTTAGGCAGCCTTTTGAATATGTGCCAAGATTCCTTTGCAAAATTCACCTCATATGTTTCATGCATAAACCTATCCATAACTGAAGCCATGATAAGCTGGTTTAAATCTCAGCATAGTAATTTATGAATTTAACAGCAGCTTACATAAAACACAGAGGTCACAGTTTTACATTTAAAGCACTCCTGCTAATATTTCATAATTTCTTTACTAACAACTTAAACAGGGAACACATCAACAAAGAATCAACAAATTGACAGTCAGAGTTAAATCTGAACAAATGGTCAGGGGCAGTGGTAGCTCAGACCGCTAAGGCACTGAATTACTAATCGGAAGGTCGGTAGTTTGAGACCCAGCTCCACCAGGTTGCCATTGTTGGGCCCTTGAGCAAGGCCCTTAACTCGATCTGTTTCAGGGGTGCTGTATCATGGCTGACCCTGCACACTGTCCCAATGCAAAGAAAGAATTTAAAAAATAAAGGCTTATTTTAATAAAGATCTCAACCAATCTGGATTCAAAGTGGCACATTCCACAGAGACTGCCCTTCTGTCAGTGACTGAGAAGCTCCATGCTGCTAGATCTGCTAAACTGTCATCTGTCCTCATCCTCCTGGACCTGTCAGCTGCATTTGACACAGTGAACCACAAGATTCTATTATCTATTCTTACAAGCCTTGGAATTTGTGGAACAGCGTGGCAATGGTTTGCTTTTTACCTAGAAGATAGGTCATATGAGGTAACATGGAGGGGATCTACATCTGCCTCACGTAGACTCTCTGCTGGTGTCCCGCAGGGCCCAGTACTTGGTCCTCTTGTGTTCTCCCTTTATACCCGGTCTCTTGGTAAGATCATATCATCGCATGGATTTTGCCATTGCCATAACCATTATTATGCAGATGACACCCAACTTATTCTCTCCTTTTCTCCCTCTGACACTCAGGTTTCCACCCGGATCTCAGCATGTCTGGCAGAGTAAAACCGAACTGTTGTTCATCCCTTGTGACTCATTCCCAGGTCAAGACCTTGTGATATCCCTGGACAACAATCAAATCACTC
>JAOTRS010012193.1:0-11170 GCA_028565755.1 Dinotopterus cunningtoni | reverse complement strand
TAACTGATTACTTTTTAATGACAGTAATTTTGTAATGTAATTAGTTACTTTAAAAAGTAACGTCCCCCAACACTGTTTGAGTGGCACGCATGCTTTGAGAGCGGAAGAACATTATTGGAAGACGATGAGAGATCAGGAAGACCTTTAACATGCTCAACCCTAAGACGAGGCGAGAGTCTTCACAGTGGAAGAGCCCGTCATCTCTACAACCGAAAAAGGCGAGGCAGGTCCACGGCTTGACCAAAGCATCGTCCATTCCAAAATTCACGACATTGTGCATCAAGAATTTGTCCCCAGGGGCCAGACCTTCAATAGTCAATTTTACTGCCGGGTTTTAAGGCGTCTGAGGGAAGACATACGCCGAAAGCGATGGGATCTGTGTCATGCTAGTCTTGAAATTTGTTGATCCCACCCCCTTGTACGTATAAGCTGATGATCTGTTCTATTTGCTAGTTTTTTCTCCAAGCTGTATTATCATGTGCAGCATGCTCTCTTTCTCCAATTTAGAGCCCTAGAGTTATTATTGCACCTAGTGGACAAAAATGGACAACACACTATAAAACAAACTATAAAAGCGCTAATAGTCGTCCACTGGGGAAGAAATCATGCTGCCCCAGTCCCTTTGGAGAGGAGCAGCAGAACAGACAGATAATCACAGGGTTGCCAGATTGAACCAACAGAGCCACAACGGGAACGTTTTATACCTAAATAATATTTTTCTCCCCCACACAAGGACACAGTGTAAGGACAGACTTTGTGTTCTGTGTTCAGGGCCATTTCTACTGCAAGGTATTGTAGCACTTTTCAGGGTGTTTGGGGAATGAAGGGTTGTCCGTTATCACCCAGATGAGGATGTTAGCTGTTCCCCAACAGTTCCGGAAGCAGGTGCGGAGAGACTAAAGTTTTATTTTATGTGCAGAATTTAGTTTTTTTATCAGCTTAATTACTGCACAAGTTCACACAAACTGTGGTTGCAGCGCCGATGCACTCTGTCACTCAGCACAGGTGTCTCTCTCTCCCTTTCTGTTGACTTCTCTCTCTTCTATGTCTGCAGGTGACACTTGACCACGCCCCCTTTGACACAGATGTGTTATAAAGGAAAGAGATGGCAGAGTTATGAGTAATGTCAAACATTAACATGTGTGTGTGATCTTGAGTCTATGATATTGCAGATAATTAAAAAAAAAAAAAACAGGATCGGTGCAGATGGTGTAAATTAGCCTTAAAGAAGATCCCGTTGGCTGGATCTTGTGATTTCCCATCAGCCACTGCACCACTCATCTGCTTGAGTGAACTAAAGTTTAGGAAGGTTCCCAAGATCACTCCATCTCTTACCCGAGGTGATCCTCCGCTGCCGAGTCTCCAGTCTGGAGTCTCCAAGCTGCCAGCGACGGCATCCGCGCTCTGCAGAGACCAAAATAGACGATGCTGTTTCAAGTCAGGAGCCCAGGAGTGTCATCCTGCTGCTTCAAACACACCTGCAGCGCGACGTCTTCCCAAGGAGACGAAAGAGGGACGAGTCACAGAGCGGTGACGGAAAGGCGGTGCTTTTTTTCAGATCGAGAACAGAAAACCGACGGCACGCAGACAGAGCACACATCAGTGAAGACTGTTATAATGAGATCATGACAGTGAGAGCTGGCTATGTCATTTTTTTACTCCAGAATGTATCTCAAATTAATAAAATACAGTGCAACGCATTATTGAACCTTGGAATATTTTTCTCCCAGAAAATATCAGTATTTGAATAATTATTTTTTATGCTGATGTTCCTTGTGACCTCCATCACTCTTCAACATGCGAGAGAGAGAGAGAGAGAGAAATGTGAAGGGCGAAATTCAAACTGGAATTTTAATCCACTTACTCTGACCTTTAGAGTTGCGATCATCTAGCAGTGTTAAAGGTACAGTACAGTAAGTGCTTCACATCAGTAGTGTAATATCATCTCCGTTGTGTTTTTCACAAGTCTGCAGGTGTCCTCTATCCATCGGGGTTCTTCAGGCAGGTGAGAACAGTGTGTCGCTTGTCCAAGAGCATTTGATCGGGGCAGCCGCGACTACAAATAAGATACAATGAGTTTTTGGTCCGGAGCGCTTTCTCTCTCCCTCTCTCTCTAAAAATCATAAACCATTAAATCAAAAGTTTGAAATTAAATTCTAGATGAAGAGTCGAGGAAAATGTTTGAATTCCATACAGGAGATTGTCAGTCACACTGAACTGACTTTTAATGGAAAATTGTCTGAATAGTCATTTCACACACACACACACACACACACACACCAAAGTGTCAGAGTCAGGCCTGTGTTTCAGTTCCAGCACAAACGTCTGATGTGAGAAATTGTTTTATTATTCACGGCTAAATCACACATGGATTTTTTTTCCTCCTCCTAAGTGATCGATCTGTAACTGATGACATCACCACGTAAAGTCCGAGCTACACGATCACAGATGAATCACACTCACAAGGATCTCGCATCTCTGAGGAGTAAAGGAATTAGTGAAACAGTTATATGTCAGACTTTTTTTGGTGCTTTATGACTAAATAACCGCTCTGAAGCGGATTTCCCTGGACAGCTGAGGGTGCGTGATGAATGCCCCGCCTCTTCATGCTCTGCCTCTGGCTTTTGGTCTGATATTAGCATGGCTATTAGAGATGAAACCTGTGATATAACGCTAATGACTGGTGTAGGAGTGGAAACCGGAGATAAATTATGAATGAAAAATTCACACGTTCGTTATGAACAAACGCCCGGGTATGATGGTTGTCATAGCAACGAGGTATCATCTTACATCGTTCCATTTAAAACATTAACCTCGACATGATGGACTCGGTTCTGCTCCAGCAAGATTCTCTTTCATGCTGAAGTGAACTGTGTTCAATATTTTATTTTCTCACGACACATTCATGCGTTTTTTCTCTGTCACTTTCATCTCTATTAAAGACTTAACTATATCTTATGGTTTGTTTAATATCCTTTTATACAATTTTTTGTGTATTCTCTTTTTTTTCTATAATGTAAGCTTTACATTTTCTTATTTATTTTTACTGACACTATTTTTTAAAAAAAGTTTCTTTGAAGCACTTTAAGCAGACAAACATTTCGTGTGAGTGTTAGGATGGATTGAGTGATTCAGTAGATATAATAGAAATCAATTAATGAAAATAATTAATTCTCTGTATATTTATAATGATTAAATAGTTATGGTTTGTTTTTATACTATACAGAAAAACCTCGGATTGAGAGTAACACGGTTCGTGAGTGTTCCGCAAGACGAGCAAAGATTTTTATTAATTTTTGACTTGGAAAACTAACAAGTCTTGGTTTATGTGTATCGGAAATCATGTATCACACACGCGCTTCTTGTTTTGACGCTGAGCGTCACGTGATCACAACCGAGCCAACAGTTTTTCTCTCTCTTGCGCTGCGGAATTGTGGGTAATCGTCTCCCCGCTGGGTCTTAGTGCTCGTCTCTTACTGGTATAATCAACATCCATGCACATGTGTACTGTTTTCTACAACACTGTGACCATGTGTGTGTGTGTGTGTGTGTGTGTGTGTGTAAAACATCTTTTATTTTGTGTTTACAGCGTGCATGTACTGTTTCTTATAACACACGTGTGTGTGCGGGTGTAAAGGAAAAGAAAATCTCATTAGAAGGTTAAAAATCCATTTTCTCCCTCAGCCTGTGTACGCGTAATTTGGCCGGTTCACACTCTCTCTCTCTCTCTCTCTTTCTCTCTCTCTCGCCTTTAGCATGTGTGTGTACACACACACACACACACACACACACACACACACAGCGCCTGCGCGCATAAAAGGAAACACTTATCGGTCGGGATTTATTTTAAAGGTAAAGTGCAGGTTAATTTGTTTTATTTTTACTTTATATTTTGTGTTAATTATTTTTATGTATTTATTTTTTGGGGGCTGTGGAATGAATAACTTGAGTTTCCATTATTTCTTATAGGAAAATTAAATTTGGTTTACGAGTGTTTTGAAATACGAGCTCGCTTCCGGAACGAATTATGCTCGTAATCCGAGGTTCCACTTTACAATATATTTATAATACTTACAGGGGCAAGAAAAAGTATGTGAACCTTTTGGCTTTTCATGGTTTTCTGCATTAATTTTCATTAAATGTTATCTGATCGTCATCTAAGTCAAGAGTATTGACCAATACAGTAGAATGTGTTTACCAATAACCTCAACCAGGCGCTTCCTGTAGCTGTGGATCAGACCTGCACATCGTTTGGGAGGAATTTTATCACTTTCTTCCAAGAGAGAACTGCTTTAGCTCCGTCACATTCTTTGAACATCTCATGTGTGTGACTCTCTTCAGGTCGTTCCACAGCATCTCTATTGGGTTGAGGTTTGGGCTCTGACTCGGCCGCTCCAAAAGGTGGATTTTGTTTTTCTAAAACCATTCCGTTATTAACTTGCTCTGCTGTCTCATTGTCCTGTTGCATCACCCAACTTCTGCAGAGTTTCAGCTGATGTACAGACATTCTCACATTATCCTAAAGAATTCTTTGATATCTTGGGAATTCATCTTCCCCTCTGTGAACTGGCCACGCCCTGATGCAGCAAAGCAGGTCCACATCATAATGTTTTCTCCACCATACTTTCGGTTGGGATGATGTTTTAGTGATGTGATGTAGTTCTGCTTGTTCTTTCCAGACAGTTAAATCTGAGTTTCATCAGTGCATAAAAAATTTAGCTGATACCGCTGTGGAGTGTCAGTGTGCTCTTTCACAAACTTCAGACATACAGCGATGCTCTTTTTAGCAAGCAGCGGCTTCCTTTGTGGTGTTCTACCATGGACACCTTACTTGTTTAATGTTTTACGTCCTGTAGACTCATGAACACAGATGTTAGCCAGCTCCAATGATGCCTTCAAATCTTTGGCTGTGTCACAGCGTGCGCCTGTGATGGGTGTGGGCTCAAATCTATTATCGCTCCTCACTCACTCTGTAGGCTCCATAGGTAGGTGGCACCCCCTTCTGCAGGTATGCAAAGGGACGGGGCCGCCTATTTGGGCCGGCTGGCGATAATTAACGTTAATAGGAGCTTGGGCTTGCTCCGCATTATAAAAGCAAGACGCAGAGTTTATTCCGGGGACCGGGAAGAACATAATGCGGTGGAGCAGGAGAGAGTGGCATGCGAGTGGGACGATATGACGTGCCCCAGGGACTTCAAAAAAGACACTGGAATTCCGCCCTTTGATCTCCGCGCTGAGGACCTTTCACCAGCCGTGTGCCCGCATGCCAGCTAGGTACCTGCACGTGCACATTCCCTTCTTCCCCTTTCTTTCTGTCCTCCCTCCTTTAACCGTTTCCTTCCCCATGTTTTACCTAAATAAAATTACCCTTTTTCTCATAAGACCTCGTCTCGTGTCTGTGCTTCATGGTGCCGCCCATGCACATAGGGTCGTACAGCTGTCACTCAGGATTGTGTCTTTACTGTACCTCAGTGATGAGTCTTCGTTGTGCTCTTCGGGTCATTTTGACTGGGCGTCCACTTTTTGGTAGAGTAGCCACAGTCCCAAAGTGTCTCCATTTGTCCAACTGTAGACTGGTGAATTTCTAAAGTCTTTATAATCACTTTGTAACCCTTTCCAGCTTTATGTAAATCAACAATTCTTGATGGTAGATCCTCTGAAAGCTATTTCTGGTATATTCTTGTCTGAATACAAACTCAAAAAGTATGTGGTTTTTTTTTCAGTCGCACCAAGACCATGTCCACATGTAGCCGGGTATTTTTATAATTGGAGATATTTCTTCATTTTTAAAAATAATTCTGTCCACACGAAAACGCAAAACACCCTTTTATGTGCTGTTAGGAGCCTCCCTAATCAACAGGGAGCCAATGAGAAGTGGAGACAAAACGTCATTACCTGTTGCGCATTGTAGAAGTCAGACCGGGTCTCATCCAAAACCGTCTCCGCTGTCTGCGGGGTCTGTGTCGTTGGAGTTTGTATGTAGCAGCAGTGAGCTTCGTAGTACATTCAGGCACCTCTGTTCATTAACGTAATGTGTGAGTAACTAAGTGTGTATGTACACGCATGTAAAAAGTCCAGTAAGCAACGTTAACACAGTCACTAGTTTACAGTACGTAAGTCCATTATTGCACAAAATATCCTCATAAACAAAGCTAACGTTAAATCAAGAAGACTAGCACACAGACAATGACATCATCAGCACGCAAGGTGAGGTTACAACAAGCCAAAATCTCTGTTTCTCCCGTACACACAACAACACTTTTTCCACCAGCACTATGAGGTTTTTATGGTTGTTCTCAGTAGAAAACATCATAAAAGATGTGAAAGATCAGAATGGTTTGTGTTATTATTTCAGGCACATTATATTTGTCAATAATTTTGATTTAGATGAAGATCAGATCACATTTAATGAGAAATGAATGCAAAAAAAACATGAAAATTTTCAAGGTTTACTTTTTCTTGCTATTGACTTATTGACATCTGACTTGTATTGGATTTTAATATTAATTGATATTATTTAATTAATATGATTTAATAATAATAATAATAATAATCTTAGCAATTTCATTAGCAAATCATTACAAAACTGGCCCTATTTGTACCATTTGTCCATTTATCCATTTAAACCCCCTGGTTTAAACCATAGAATTCAGCATGTCACATTCTAAGAAACATTCTAATCATACTACAGATCATTTATTTAGGTAAAATAAAAGAGACCTTTCTCCATGAGACCTTCCCAAAGATGGAGAAGCTGTCGTAAAAGCCCATGCCATCAATCAACTTGTCCAGGTTTCTGATGAAGAGGTTTCTGATGTTGGTGTTCCTCAGGGATGAATCCGTCTGAGAACACATAAGGCACATGGCCCATCCTATCAGAAGCTAAAAATCCCATATTTTCAATTACAAATCTATATGTATGTATATAGGGTCTGATTCTATTTTTGGAATTATTGGCACCCACGGTAAAGATGGATTCGAAGGTTGCTAAAACGTCTTTGTATTTAAATACACACAGGAAAAGGGTAGGAAAACAAATCATTCTTTTAATAAAAATATATGTTTTTTTCTAAATACATATGGTACAAAGTACATCAGTTCATCGTATCCATGTAATAAAGCAGTAAAATAAGCTAAGTAGTCTATAAACTGGTATGTAAGAGTAAAGACAGTGTATAGAGAGCCACTTATGGTTTGTTCTCCCGTTGGCTCGAGGCTAAATGCCTATGTGAGCTTAGCCATGTGAGGAACTGGTCCTCCTGTCCCTGCAGAGGCAGATGGAGCATACACGTCCTGCATGGATGAATTTCTCCGCAAGCATATTCCCGGGCACATGGAGTGCAGATCAGATACATACAGTGCAGAACAGAAAGAACCTACAGAAAGAACAAGGAAATCAAACTCTCACTAGTGGAGAAAAGCCAAAACCCTGACTGCAAGCTGAATATTTGTATTCATTTATATCCACCATGACACTGACCTAGTGTTATAAACAGAAAAACAACCTTTGTACTGTATACTGTATGTAAAAGGAACCACTTTTTTCCATAGATTCCATGCTGTAATATAGAATTAATCAACACATTCTGACCAAATAGAATCAAGAATACATCTCCATACACGACCATAATCGCCATAAGGTAGCCAATGTAAAAAAAATTTAATGTCACAACCAGGACTTGGCTTATGTCTCCAGCAAAATAGATCACTAGAGTGTATCTTATTGAAAATGTGCAGAACCTAATTGAGCCATCTCTACCACTCGGTTGAGATATATGCTATTCTTAATGTCTTATTTTTCTTATATTTTAAGATGACTTTAGATGTGCCTTTAAATGGTATACATTCTCTATCGCTTTGTAACATTCAGGGAGAAATAAAGTGTCTCTAAATTTCCAAAACAGTAGTGCTGTTTATAAATCTATTTATACTTTTACCATAACACACTCAACCATTTGGTAGAGGCCTGTTATTATTGTCTAAAGGAAATAAAAGGGAGAAAAAAAAGAATTACAGCCTAGCAGCTGATTCTTTTTCCTTAACAACCTCTTACAGTAGCTATACCCTAGCAACCAACTGTGATAGTACACTGGCACCAGAACAAGCTCCTGAGATCTGATAGTGCTGTAGCTACCTAGCTACATCCTAGCAGCTGAGCATGTTTACATGGCAACCTCCTAACTACACTCAAACAACCACCTGGGCTACCCTAGCAATCACCTAACTACACCCTAACAACAACATAGAATATCATAACAACAATGTAGCATTTTTACACTTTAGGATTTTTAAGGTTACAAACATTTTGACTTTAAATCTTTACAACAGGAGTTATTAACAGCACTGTCAGATGACATATTACAATTCTTGCTAAAACACTGAAAAAATTCTTCTAGCATCAGTGCTAACTGCTTGACAAGTAGTCATATTTTTAAATTTTTTATTTTGTAATCCTGGCAAAATAATACTGAGTGGGAAAAATAATCCTGAATGAAAGATTTTTACACTTCTCCGGTACCCGCTCATGAAGCAGTAATATTTTTCCTTCTCTGAAACAGAACCATGCTGTGGTGAAGAGCTCATCACAGACAATAAAGCAGAGCGTTTCTATGGCTCTTGTTTGAGTCCATGGCGCAGTGGGAGGGGTTCAGAGAGTCGCTTTGAACGTGAACATCTTAATATTTAATCGTTCCTCACCACGATTTAAAGAACCGTGGGGTAAAACACAGATCTCGGACCCCAGCCATGCCTTTGAGCTATTGTAGATGGGGCCATGAGAGAGGACCAAGGAGGCTTCCTTTTAAACTGAAATATTAAACAAAAGAAAGAAGAATACAATAAGAGCCGCTCTCGTCACTTTAGGAAACAGAAGTCAAACAGAATTAGTTAAACTCAGAGTGTAATTTAAAGATGAGCTGAAAAAAGGAGCAGTGTCAAAGACCGGGACGTTAAAGTGGCAGATATTTTATTTCACTGATGCCATAATGCTAATATCTTTAGCATTAACAGTCTAATTTTCATGCTAATTCAATAATAACTGCCAGCACATCAAGACAATGAGATAATCCAGAAAATAGATTCTTAGGATCTTAAAAATTGAATTAGGCTCTCATGTTTTTTAAAATTTAAATTTTAGCATGTTTAAACATTTTTAATTAATTAGATAATTAAATGGGAATTGTTGTCTAGGATAAATAATGCATAAGGCTAATTAATGGATTAACATGTTCGTTGTTTTTTTTTTAAGCCATTTTCTGAAAATGGCACTTTTTGGCACAAAATTCTTTACAAAGGAAATTGAGGAAAAGCAAAAAGAGATTATATAAAATATAAATAAAAAAATAATAAAGTTACAAAAACAAAAAGGGGATGGAAGATAAACAGCAACATTAAAATAAAATACAGCATTTAAATAAAATTAAAATCAAGCAAAATATAATATATATAAATAATATAATCTAATTCTCATCACTGTAGTGGACGTCTCTGATTGTGCTAATTTCTAGCTATTGCTCATCGCTGGTGGAGTTTGTGACTGATAGATGTAGACCTTATTATTTACCGCGGGAATTCACCACCGTTTTCATTATCGGAGTGTACATTCCACCTAGCACTAATGCTAATAATGCTAATGCTATATGCAAAGATCTATGGAACATGGAGGAGTACATGTCATCAGTGACCAGCTACATCAACAAATGCACCGAGGATGTCACTGTCTCCAAGAACATCATGTCATGCCCCAACTAGAAACTGCGGAGATGCATGCACTTCTGAAGACCAGGGGCTCCGCCTTCAGAGCAGAGGACAAGGTGGCCCTAAGAACAGCAAGGGCCAAACTTTCCCTGGCCATCAGACAAGCAAAGCTCGCACACGCCCAGAGAATTCACAAGAATTCACATGGATAGCATGTGGCGCATGTGGCAGGGCATACAAGCCATCACCAACTACAGGACATCATCACCTGCCTGTGACAATGACGGCTCGCTTCCAGATGCGCTCAATAGCTTCTATGCTCTGTTCGACATGCAGAATGATGTGATGGCGAGGAAGACCATCCCTCCTCCGAACGACCAGGTGCTGTGTCTCATCAGGAAAACTTTACGCAGAATCAATATCCCTGGCAGAGTGCTCAGAGAATGTGCTGGCAGATTTTCTTACCGACATCTCCAACATCCCTCTGAGCAACGCTGTCGTTCCCATGTGCTTCAAGTTCACCACCATCATCCCCATGCTGAAGTCTTCTTAGTCCTGTCTCAATGACTACCGTCCTGTTGCACTCACACCCATCATCATAAAGTGCTTCGAGTGGCTTGTCATGAGACACATCAAGACCCTGCTGCCCCCTCACTGGACCCACAAATTTTCAACGGATGACGTCGTCTCCACCACACTCTATCTGGCCCTCACACCCTTTGACAAGAAGGACACCTACGTTCGAATGCTGCACATAGATTTCAGTTCAGCATTCAATACTATCATCCCCCAACACCTGATTGGGAAGCTGAGCCTGTTGGGCCTGAACACCTCCCTCTGTAACTGAATCCTGGACTTTCTGACCAGAAGACCTCAGTCAGTACGGATCAAGAACTGCACCTTCAACACCACCACACTGAGTATTGGGGCCCCCCAGGGCTGTGTGCTTAGTCCGCTGCTGTTCACACTGCTGACTCACGACTGTGTAGCGACACACAGTTCCAACCACATCATTTAGTTTGCTGATGACACGATTGTGGTGGGTTTCAACAGAAAGAACAACGAGTCGGCATCTTCCTCTGTGGAGATCATCAACAGCACCAAGTTCCTGACCGTCAACCTGAAGGAGAACCTCACCTGGTCTCTCAATATAATATTATCTACATGAGCTTTAAATAAAAGACTAGAATATATTATCACACCGAGGTCTCTTACTGTTGCACTAGATAAAACAAAAAGCCCATCTAAATTTACAGTGTGATCCTATGACAAAAAATTCTGTCTTATCAGGATTAAGCAGCAGGAAGTTAATTAGCATCCAGTCTCTTACAGTATATCCTTTACGCATTCCTTAACTTTAGCAAGCTGGTTTTTCACTGTGAAACACCAAACTCCATTAGAGAACATGCAGAATAATCACCATTTAAATCTACATACTGATAACAATCAGTCAAATAGGATCTGAGCCAGGAGA
>JAOTRS010012168.1:0-11172 GCA_028565755.1 Dinotopterus cunningtoni | reverse complement strand
GATGATTTATAATTTTATTAATGTGAAAGTAAATAATAACCAAACAATTAATGTTTAATCTTCTAACCTTTTGTTCAAGAATTTTCCAAAAAAAAAAGTATTTAATCCCCCCCCCAAAAAAAAAGAAATTCTCAAATTAAAAAATCACTGCATGTACTGACAGTATTTGTAAGAACTTGTATTTATGTATGTATTTTATTAATAAAAAACTTTCTCTCCAAAAGCCACTAAATAAAATCAGTGACAGTTTAACAGTTAAAGTTCCAAATTCAGAACGGCTCATGCATTTATCACTTATTTTAACATAAAATTTATGTAAGAAGGAGCCATTTCAGATTTTAACACTATATCGCTTAGTTTTAAAAGTCTAAACTCAAACTGTTTTCAGATGCTAGCCATTAGCATCTGCGCTGGAGAATCTTGACTCCCAGGCACTCACAGCCACCAGCACTCGGAGAAAACTCACTCTAATACACACTTAGGCTGCTGTCTTAGACTAAACCAGGATGTTTTGAGATGCGCAAGTGTGTGTGTGTGTCCATGCATGTTCTCACACTGTGGTGAGCCATTTCACTTCAGCACAGTACCATTTTCTTATGTGTTTCTTTAAAGAATCACCACACGTCAGTTGATCGGGTCTGGATATTTGAGGATATTGGGTGTGAGTGGCTCTATAGATAATGGTTCTATGGTTCACATTACCAGAAGTCAGAAGTGTGCTCAAATCCAACTTTTTTATTCTAATGTATCACAGAACAGATTTTTTTTATGGCTGTCTGAATGCAAAATCTGATGTTTTTCAGATTAGTCACTTTCGTATGTGGTCTCATGCGACTTGAATGATCACAGTCAGATCAGAATTCATACGACTGTGTGTGTGTACTGTATGTGCGTATCTGTTTGATTCCTTTATCAGAGAATTCTTCAATGTTGGATTAAGACTTTTTTTCCATCCCTGCCTCCTTGACAACCTGAAAGTCGATCATGCTTCAATAACTGCTGACTGGAGCGCAGTCGCTCGAGCGTGTCCCCCGACTCCCACACACAAGCTCAGCTGGATTGTCTTTGCCATTCTAGCTCTCCATATGTTGTCTTCAGCTTTAGGTTTCTATTAGGTGTCCCTCAGGATATGCGTGCGTATGCGCACGTGTTCTCATACAGCTATTGGCATTGTTTATGATAAAACAGACATTGTAGCAGCAGGAGTTTTCTATTATAATCTGACATGATGGGACTTCCACATGGGCAAGTCAGCCAACGATAGAACACAAGTGATGAAGTCTGTATCCTGACTTTTACATGACACACACTTTTCAGTGTCTTGTGTCCTTTTGCGCATCGCCTGTTGGGCAGTGTATCCTCCCAGATGTTATTTATCAACTCCTAAATAAATGCACATTATTAACTTGCGACATGCCTAATCATGACAGTGTACTTTTCAGAAACTTTTTTCAGCTTTGGATTTTCTCTGCTGTGACTGACAAAAATAGTTTTAAAAGTAGACACATTCTGTCTTTAGGCCACTTTCCATTGGGTTTTATGTAAAAAAAAAAAAAAAAAGTGCTGGCAATTGAGAAAAATTTCCTAGAGTGAAAAAAGGCAAATGCACCACATTTTATATACAGGATTACAAGCATAATTTGTTCTGGAAGTGGGCTCGTATTCCAAAACACTCATAAACCAAATCAGGTTTTCTTATAAGAAATAATGGAAACTCAAATTATTCGTTCCAAAGCCCCAAAAAATATATACATAAAATTTTTTTACACAAAATATTAAGTAAAAATAAAACAAATTAATCTGCACTTTACCTTTAAAAAAAAAAGTAAAAATAAATCCCGACCTATAAGTGTTTCTGTTTGTGTGCGCTTTTAAAGTCATATAAAGAGTGAATACTGTAAGTGTGGCAGGGTGACTTAGCATTGTTGTCTTGCACCTCCTGGGTTGGGGGTTTGAATCTTACAGTACCTTGGGTCTGTATGTGTGGAGTTTGCTTGGTGGTGCCCGTGCTTGGTGGGTTTTCTCCCACAGTCTACAAAGGCATGTGTTGTAGCCTGATTGGCAGTATGGTGTATGCTTGGGTATGGGGTTGTTGATACTGCATCCATGGTGTGCCCTGCCTTTGTGCCTGAGTTCCCCAGGTTGGGCTCCACAAATCTTGTACTTGAGTGAAAGTGGAGATTCCATAGGAAAAATATTACTCAAGCAAAAGTAGAAGTTTTTCATTTACTTGTGTACCTAAGTAAAAGTACAGAAGTACTCACCTTCAAATTTACTTACAAAAGTACAGAGCTTGTATTAAAAGCTTGTATCACAGTAGCCTTTTTCATAGTAAAAAAATCTCTCTCTGGTGCTGGTTTCGTCAGCGTGTGCATCCAGTTCCGCTTCTAACTTCGAACATCTGTTACGTTCTTGAGGGTGTCTATAAGAAAAGGCAAGTCACAAAATTATGCATAATAGTCAACAGGGGGCGAAATTCCTGCTTCAAATACTACACCCCACTTTGGTAAAGTAATACAATGAGATGCAGGAATGTATTTTAGTAAAAGTACATGGATACATAAGTATTGTAACAAAGTAAATATACTCAGGTACTTCCCATTTCACCTGTGACCATGCACAGGAAAGATAGGCAGTAAAGATAGATTATAGATGGATTAAATGTCTGTACATAAAAGCAACAGTGATCATTACTTACAGCCATATACGGACAAGCCTTTAGGGAGGAATTAAAGTGTCTAATTCAAATGTAATTAAAATGGTTCAGAGTTTTAGTTACATCAGTGCAGTTTATTTTTCTCAAGAGAAGCAAAAGTCTACAACAGGTCGTCAGTTTACTGGCTGGTCCTTGTCTCATGACTCACACATCTCATTTAGGGATTGCAATAGTGGAGAACACTATTGATGACGAGCCAGGCCATTCATTCCTCTTGACCTGGGGTTATTTCTAGTAAATGACGAACCTTCACACTGGAATTGTCCATTTTTGCCATTTTCTTCCTGGTCGTAGAATTAAATAAATATTCCTTGCTTCAGCATCTTGAAAATGAGTCACCTAAACTTTTCAACTTGTTTGCCTTATATGCCTTTGGAGTCAAAATTCCTAAAGGAACAACCACAGCATTTGTCTTTGGATTTAACAGCATAGCTGTTGAGAATACAGCTGGCATGTCTGGATCTGCAGGCACAATGACAAAAAGTCTAGCATTTATTATAGCTGTGACTCTGGCCATTAAAATTCCTTATGTATGTGTTGTGAGCGTTCCACTTTACTCAACATGCCGTCCAAAATACGATATGTACCTCGTATCACCCTCTGCCAGGCTTTACTCATGTGAGGTGAGTGGGCAGGTTTAAAGCTCCAAGTACTCTGATCTTCGATCTGATAGATAGGCTTTTATTTATGTATCTTCTGTGTTCAAGTCCTTAGCAGGCTCCAGTGAGATTTGTCCCTCAGTCTGAATAAAACTGCTTTGCAGGGCCTCTGATAGCAGTAAATCTGCTCAAAGCATTTTAATAAAGTTGGATATTGAAAGAGATTCAATTACTTCAGTGTGTGCTGCTTATGGACTCAAAAAGTGAACATGATGGCCCGGCATTTACTTTCTGCACAGCCTTCCCTGGTCTTATGAAATAAAACTACCCACAGTCTGAAGGCATAAAGGCCAGCATGTGTGAATGGAGGAGCTACCATTTTGGCCGTGAAGTTTTGGCTCTGACACAAGTGATTGCATTCAAGCTAAACAATTGATTGAAAATTTGTCACCTGAGATTAGTTCAAGTTATTTCAGAAGACAAAGCTGTATCCTATAGTCTAATTTCTGCATGGACTTTTTGTAGTTCCCCAAGAATCAGTTGGTCTGTTATATTTCCATGTGCTCCAAGAAGCACTCTTTCACAGCATGAATCCTGGAATCCGAAGGAAAGAAACAAAAAACACTTATGCGATAATCAGTTAATTCAGTATATTCAGCTAGTCAGCTGACTTTTTCATTTTATTGGCACATATCATTGCTGAAACTAGACCCAACCAACAGAAGCAACCTCAGATCATAACATTTCTTTGAGAAGTTTTTACAGTGGGCAGTATGCATCACTTCATGCACTTCCCTTCTTACCCTGATGCACCCATCGCTTTGGAATACAGTCAGTCTGCACTAATCAGACCACATGACTTGTTCCCAATGCTCCAAAGTCCAATCTTTATGCTCACCAGCAAATTGAAGCATTTTCAAAGTGATCTTATGCTCACACAGTTACGAGTTAAAGGTAGTTTAGACTATTGATTCTAATAGTGGGGTTCAGGAACCAGAAGGGTTTCTTGAAGTGTGATTTTTTTTTCCCCGTTAGGTTAAAGTGGTCAACATCATAACCCCTTGTCTGGACAGTCTTTGACAGATCATTTGAATTAAATTGTTTTAACCCAATCCTTAATAACAAAAAATTATTAAATAAATAAAAGCTCATAAAAATTTCAAATCAGACATAACATGCTTCATCAGTGGGCTTTAAGTTCATAGAACTTTAAACAGGGGTCTATGGATTTTATTACAGAGATAAAGGGTTTCCAGGCTACAGAGACCCTAGACTTTCCCATTAGACGTGTCTGTCTTTATTTCTCTACTCCATTTAGGTAAACTATTTGCAGAAATAGCCACAGGGTATGCTACAGAGAAGAAGGAGGAAGAGGAAAATATACAGTCATTTAATATGAAGCTGCTCAAGAGAATCTTTCCACTCTATCTTTAATTATGAATGGGCTCATCCCACTCACACTTGGTGAGCAGGTCTCTGACTAAAGCTTTTTTATAAGGACACATAATATCACTTGGATTGGAAGTCACAATGTTGCAGCAAGCAGTATTACAGTACCACCTCAGATCTCCAAGGTCCCTAGTTCAAGCATGAGCTCAGGTACTATCTGTACAGAGTGCTTTCAGGGGTATTGGATCTGTTAAATTGTACCTGTTGCATGAATGGTGCTCTGCAGTGGATTGGAGTCTTATCCACTTCTGACACAAGTGATTGCATTCAAGCTAAACAATTGATTGGAAATTTGTCAACTGAGATTAGTTCAAGTTATTTCTGCAAACAGTATTCTCTCCTAAACAAGGCAAAGAGATTGGCGTTTCAGGTGACATATCACTTTAAGTTTAGTCAGTTTAATTGGATAATACAGCATGAATATTTTGCACCATAACGGACTTGCTTGTGACTTTGTTGTTTCAATGACCCAATCAGCTCCACAGTCGTAGCGGCCAGGTCATTAAAATTTTAGGGTACTCGTCTTAGAGTGTCAAGAAATGTTTGTTATTGCCACATCTGTTAAAGGACAGCATCTATAGACGAGGAGGAGGGGATTGGTGTGTGAATGACATTTTTTGTCTGGATCTCAAACCTTGAATGATGGAGACTTATGACAGGCTCTGTCAAAACTTGCCTGTTCTACAACAAGCAATCGTGAGCGGCTCAGGCTCTGGGTTACTGCTCAGAAGGTCAGGGTTCAAGCCCCAGCCCTGGCAAGTTGCCACTGTTATGTCTTCCTAAGCAAGACCCGTAATTGGCTGACCATGCACTCTGATCCCAACTTTCTAACAAGCTGTTATATGCAAAGGAATTAATTTCACCAAGCTGTAAATATATACAGTCTTGTGTAAAAGTTAGTGCCGCCTCTTACAATTCTATGTTGTTGTTTTTTTTTGGGAGGGGGAGTAAAAACAAAATAAGAATAATCTGAGCTCTTGTTTGGCAAAAAAAACAAACAGCATTTTAGCAGAAACACCTCATGCCCACTGTCAAGCACCGTGATGGAGGGGTGATGATTTGGGATTGTTTTGTAGACACATCTGGGATCTGGGCACCTTTTAGTCATTGAGTCAACCATGAACTCTGTATTGCAGAGTATTCTAGCAGTAAATGTGAGGCCTTTGGTCTTCTTCTGTAATTGTGGATATGGAAGACTGTGTTCTACCCTTTAGTGTAACCCAACAAAAAGTCCACTTTGCATGTAGTAAATACAGAAGTTCAAGGACAATTCAATGCATTGCGATAGATTGTTTGCTTTGCCTTTAGGCCACCTGAAGCCTGATTGTCTTCCAATCTCTGCTGCGCCATTGTGAGACCCACATATTTGTTGCTTTAATTTGTTTTTCTTGTAAGCCGGATGTTGGTCTCAGCCATTTGGACAATAATTTGTTCTCTTGGTGAGAAGGTAAAGATTTTGTGGAGAAGTAGAGCAAGCCCAGTGTTTTTTTAAATGGGTCATTGCTTTTAGATAAGCTTGAGCTTACCGTGTAATATTGAATATGTTCTCAATATGAAGCTGCTGATGTGTGGGATTCAGACAGTTATTGGCAATAGGTGAGTCTGAGGTAGAGTTAATTTAGCTGCTGTTGCACATTACATCACTGTTTCCTTCTGCTGTGGATTTTTTTCTCTTGACTTGTAATAGGAGTGGAATTTCCACAGGTCATACAGTTGATGGCCATTCATTTCTCCTACTGTATACCCGGTGTTGGTTAAAGTATTTTGAGTCTTGAAGTAGGTCTTTATTATACCCGATATAATATTATAATACCTGTGCCAATTCAATTTCTATTGTGATTCTTGTAGTATAACAACTTTATAAATATTCTGATTCTTTAATATTATTAATATTAATATTATTATTATTATTATTTTTTTTTTTTTTTTAAATATTTTGTTACAACACAGGATGCTGTGCTGCCAGCCAATGTGTGAATAGTTTAGAGTGCACCACCTGTAGAAATTTAGAGGAACTGCAACATTTTATTACCTTGAATACAAACATTTATACATTAACAATAAAAACATAATCACATGCTCAGTGAACTGCATCAAACCATGTCAATTTGGATTCCATTGAAAACCATTACCATTACTGCTTCAAGTGCTTTATCTTCAGATGCACTCACCCTTTCTTCTTGCATTGCATGCAGCATTGCTTGGAGCTCTGCATTTCTTCTTGTTGCCTAAGCTATGGCACTTACTTCTTCTTTGTGTTTTAATAATCTCTCAATATCTGTACTGCCACTGACTGAGGAGAGTTTAATTGAATGACCAGTGCTAAGACATTATGATCTACTTTTTAAGAGCACATGTGGCATTTCGTAGTCATGGTTCTGTTCCTGCTTGGTGAAATGGTAGTGTGCTTGTACCTGAAGTGTTCCTTGTCTGAGTAGGATCCACTCTTTGGGTGACCAGAGTAGCTACAGTATATTAACATCTAAAGATGACTACCAGTCAAAATAAATCCCTTCCAATTGAATAAAATGTTTATAAGGGAAATGTCCTAAACTGGACACTGTATATACTATATATACACGTTATTATAATCTGATCCAAAGCTTTGTGCTTGTGTATACGGAGATTTGCATCACAAAATTAAGAATGTAATTCATGTCATTGTTTTTTTAAGTAATTTAGTTATTTTCTTCTTAATCAGACATCTTGTTGTTAACTATTTTTTAATTATGTCTTATCAAACTATCACCCAAGTATAATAAAAAATGACAGTAAGAAAAAGATTATTTGCCTGATGTTCGGGCTCAATGATGCTGTTGTATATAGCACCAAATGCACACATATCCAGAGGTAAAACAGGTCTACAATGCTGTTACCTATTTTACAATGTTATCCAGTGTTATTAAAGGGAATAACTGCATATGAAATGTAGGTTTTTCTTTTTTGTAAGATGGAGGACATTCTGCACTTTGGCACACTACACATCTCAAAACCGCCCATCGTACTGCCACTATCACCTTTCAGCGGATACATACTATATAAGCTTTTTCTTGCTTTCCTTATTTTCACAGTATATTGTGTGATGCATAAGTGAATTCTGTGCCAGACACACATGCGCAGAGCACACACACATTATAATAGTGAAACACTTAAGACCCAAAAGTTTACTGCTATTGTTCTATTTAATTGATTATTACAAGGATTACCCACCTCATTTAATGAAAAAAAAAAAAAAAGTAATTCAGGCCTGGCCTGTGCTTACTCTATTACCACTGACGTTATAAAGTTATGATGTTATGACCTACATGAAGCAGTGTTATTATTGCATTTATTCTTTATTAATTAAGCTATGAGACAAATCAAAACAGAGGCTGAAATCCCCTTTTACTGTCCTGTTCTCACTATACACTTGCTAGCTAGTTAGATACTAGTATTCAACAATCATTAAGTAAGATTCAAATTGTTTTGTGCTCAACTACAGATCTTCACTGCAGAACCAATTTAACACTTAAATCTACAAAGATCATGTGCCAAAAACAGCATCCATAAAATTTGTCAGTAGTCAGTAGGGAATTAGCATTTGTGTTATTTAAGAGATTATTATACAAACAAGGTAAAATGAATGTAGGTTAATGTAATGCAGAAATGTTTACATACAGTAGCATTGAAACAGGGATTAGAATATTATAATGTATGATTAAAGAGAATATGTTGAGATAAACTCAATGGGTTATGCTTTGCCTAGCATCTTGCCTAAACCTTTCCCTCCAGACCACAAGAGGGTGGTCTCCCTTTAATGTGTAATCAGTTTTTCTGGGTTAATTTGCTTCGGTAGTTCCTGTTAAACTGCTGTGTAAAACACACACACCTGGTCTTTGATGCAAGGTCTTGCTGTTTATTAGCCAATTTTCTGAGTTCTGATCATTGTTCATTTTTGGGGTAAATTCTTAGATTTTTGCTACATAACCTTGCCTTGCAATTATATTTTTGGTATTGTTTTGGCCTTTGCATTATATGCATGTTTAGTATTTTTCTGGTAATGACCATGTGTTCTGTTCCACAGTGTTAAACTGTACTCTTTTATACCTACGGACCATGTAGGTGTCAACATGGGGGGTAGGTAGAGTGTCTGTTAAGGGAACTCCAAATTCCTTTATGAAAAAATACCCTATGATGTCCACAGTGCAGGCATCAGTTCCTTTGTACATTACCATGGTAACGTAAAAACCTCTGATACCTGTTGCTTCTACTGTTAAAATTTCACATCACCGAAGTAAAAAAATATAATAGGTATTGAAATGATTATGGACACATCACCACACTGCATGCTTTTGAAAAGGGTATAACATAAATAATTGTGATTTAATTAAATTACAAGATGGATGCTATCATTCTTAAAGACATTAATATTATGCAGATTAAGCACTTACATAATAACTAGTAACAATTTATATATACATATTACGTCATCCTTAGTAATGAATGTTGCATGAATTTAATGCTAGGCCTTGCGTGTCCACTTCTGGCAAAATGTGGTAAATTGTTGCCTACACCATTCTCAGTTCCCTTTGAACTAAGTAGTTTCACTCCCTATGTAGTTTCACTTCGCAGGGAACTACAAAGCAATCAGAATACATAGTTTAATATGGTCAAACAGTGTTCATTCTAATTTCTTTTTAAGATAATTAACCTGTGTATATACAGATGTTTCCTTAAGGGTGTGTTTACACTTGTAGTTTGGTTCACTAGGTGCAGACTTAAGCATAAAATGATAGATTAGTTTTGGTGCGATAGTATAAAGTCCTGGCTCAGTGTTCACACTGGCATTTTCATCATCGGACCAAAAGACACAACAGAACCCTGTGGATTACATATGGTGGTATCTTTACATTACAAACAACATAAGCATGCCTCCAGATGGTGAATAAGATGGTCATCAATGTGCCCAATGTTTTTATTTTGCAACTAGCTTTTATCTAGACACCCCCACCAAAAAAAAAAAAAATTAATTAAATTAATAAAAAATTAAATAAACGGCAAGCAGTGATCTTTAATCTTTTGATAAACTCTCCCCTCTCCTGAGTCTGCCTGCCAGGTAAGAGAGCACTGGACCATGTTTGTTGTACAGTGGGGCTGCATTAAATAACAAGAGCGCTCAAAAACATTATGACATTTCATCAGACTGTTAAACTGCACCAGCATTCAATAATTTTTCAATAATTATTGACCACATCCCTGCTGTACGTTCACGCGTGCTCCTGCTCTCTTGTGCACTGTCCATAGTGAAGGCCATTGGATGCTCATTTAATTTTACATTAAATTTGGCAGTGTAAATAATTACATTAATGTTTATTAATGATGTTAGGTATTTTGTTTTCCTATTTTAAATGTCAGTAGCTTTCAGAACTCGTGCATTAATGTGCTAACTAATGCGCTAGGAATTTTTCTCACTCCCTGCTTGTCCAAACGCTACCTTATCTACATCGAATGTCAGATATACAGATACAGAGTGGACCTGTGAAAGTCCACAGGTTTAGTCCTTATTATCAGATAATGCACCAGAGTTCATTTGGAAGCTGAAACACACCTTTTTAAGGGGTCTTGATTTCCTTGCTTGGTGCACACTGAAGTTCACACTTATTCGGCATTCACACTTGTTCAAGTGAACCACATTAACAGAAAAAAACACTCTAGCGTGCATTTAAATCAACCCAAACATGTCAAGTTTGAACACACGATAAAAGAGGCAACAGCTCTGCTGTAAGATTTCTTCACTTCAACCAATAGTTTTTGGATAAAAACTGATCAATTTGTCATTAAGTCATAGGTTATTGTTAATTCTTTTTAATAAACACAGATAAGGCCAGGGAGACTAACAGGGATTGAAAAGCATGAAGAGACAGATTGACAGTAATCTAACTTTACCAAATATTATTTTTAAGCTTTTGATTTTATGCCTGTTACTACTCTAAAACTTATGACAGATATTTTATAGAATTTAAAGTTTTATAGGAACCCATACCCTTAAACCTCCTTAATAGTATACAGTAAATCCAAAAATCTGTAGTTACACTTTTGGTTCTGAAAACATTTACTGTGTTATGCAATAGTCTGATAGGACTCTTATGCACAGGTATTTCAACTGTCATATACTCAGATGTTTGGGATCACTCCAACTTAAGAGCTATGCTCACTACTGCTAAAAACTCAGAACGAGTCAGTTCTGCATTGGAAGAAAACATGCAATACCAGCCATGACAATGAGCTAAGCCATGAGGTGGAGACAAGAAATTACGGATGTTTGACCAGAGGTTATGGAGAAAATGGGTTACCATGGAAAAACCTGTAGGTAAGAAAATACTATCAGAAAAGTATACATGTATGTAGCTCTTATTTATAGATTTAATA
>JAOTRS010012144.1:0-11172 GCA_028565755.1 Dinotopterus cunningtoni | reverse complement strand
TTAGCTTAGTGTGTATATATATATATATATATATATATATATAATATCAAACATACAGTAGCAAGAACAGTAATACAATACAAATGCAGTTACAACTGCAAATCATCAATCGTGTAGAGCATACAATCAATCAATTAATTCATTCATTCATTCATTCTACAAGGTAGAGAGAAACATGGAGACCAAGTTCCACAGTGCTCTTTATTTACAAGTGTGCAAATAACATCGTTCTTCTGCAGCGCATACTCAAAGGCTATCTGAGGTCTCAGTGGCTCCACGGGGTCGCTCAGAGCCCGGATGATGGTCCCCCTGCCGTAGTTCAGTGCAGCTAGACTCCTCATGATCAAGGCATAAAAAGTTGAGCAGGGGAGGAGTGTGGCATGGAACAGGAGGCGCGAAAGTACCTACTCACCGATCTGGGGTTCCACGTCTAGGGTTCTTATAGGCCATGCACAACAGTGAGCCATAATCATCCTCCAGGCCAGGTGAGTTAGGGTGCCCTGTCCCTTTTCCACACACAGTGAAGCCGTCTGTAATTTTTGAGGCTGGTAGCTTTAAATAAACTCTTAGTACTGCTCTGCAGCAGGAATTAAGTTTTGGTCTTGCGTTCCTGAGATGGTCTGCATGAGAGCCAGTTTCATCATGGTACTTGATGTGCACTACAGCATAAAAGAGAATACTGGCCCCCACTGATTGGTGGAACATCTGTAGGAGCATATTGCATATGCTACATGAGCTTAGTTTTCCCAGAAAGAACATCAGACTCAGACTTTTGTTGTATAAATATTCTTCTTTTGTTTTTTGCTGGTTGTCATCCAGCAGTAGCCTTAGGTACTGTATTTGTATCTCTTCACCAACTCAATGTTAACTCTCTTAATGATGACCGGTTGTAGTGTAGACTCAGTCAGACAAAAGTTTATCACTAACTCTTTGGTCTTAGAGGTGTTCATTTACAGATGTGCAGACCTTATCTAGACCAGGTGCCTTGCTGGGATAGAGCCTCCTCAGTCCGTTTTTGATCTAATCAGCAGTAATAATTGGGGGAAAGATGGGCATGGTGCATAATATAGGGTAGGGCATAATATGTGAATAGAGACTGTGGTTGAGGATTATACAAAGGTCTTCAGAGGTCTTTGTCACACCTGTTTCTTTTTTATGCATGCAAAACCCAAGAAGCTTTCTTTTAGCTTTTTTGTTTGAAAATGGTGTTTTACATAATATACCACTTTCTTTTCTGGGCTACATACATGTTTTAAATGTTTTCCTCTAGGCACAATTTACTGTATATGTTTTGATAGGAAGATCCATCTTCCACCCAGAATGTACATAGTGTTTTCATATACCACATGGAATTACATTTATATCATGTATATTTTAGAGACCCACCCTTCTTTTTCCTGTAATCCATTTGAATGAGACACGAATTAGCACTGGTTGAATGCTAGAACCTGCTGTGTGCTTGGCAGGCACAATTCAATATGGCTCATCCAGAGATGTGTCAATCAACACTATTAGCACTACAGGACAGCTTAGTGAGCATAGACTATGCTCACTGGAGGTGAAAAGCACAGGAAGTGATTACTGATTTTTTTTAAAGTCTTTTGACTAAATAATTGTTGATGGTTGTTGATGGTTGATGATTTATGTAGAAGAATACATTTAGAAATTTGATGGCAGTATTCATCTAAAGCTTAGATTAGTCATTTGCCAATTTAATAGGAACACATCTACCCTTGAATATTCAATCTAATTACCCAGTTAGGACACATTTTAATTTGATAAATATCTGATGATATAAATATCTGATAAACTACAAACCCGATTCCAAAAAAGTTGGGACACTGTACAAATTGTGAATAAACACAGAATGCAATGATGTGGAAGTTTCAAATTTCAATATTTTATTTAGAATACAACATATTGATGACATATCAAATGTTTAAACTGAGAAAGTGTATAATTTTAGGGGAAAAATAAGTTGATTTTAAATTTCATGGCATCAACACATCTCAAAAAAGTGTGAAAACGTCTGGGGACTGAGTAGACAAGTTGCTCAAGTTTAAAAATAGGAATGTTGTCCCATTTTTGTGTAATACAGGCTTTTAGTTGTTTAACTGTCTTAGGTCTTCTTTGTCGCATCTTCCTTTTTATGATGCGCCAAATGTTCCCTTTCAAAAGCTACACTCGATGCTGCGTGAAAATGCTATAGGAACGTCTCTTTGTTCAACCGGTTGTGAAGCACGTGTGTGTCAAACACGCCAAAACTTTGGCTTATATAACCTCGGTCAGGTGATGCATCTTATGAGGTGCACCTGCAGGTTATGAATAGGACTGAAGCGGAAACATCCTCAGGTCTTTTTGTCTTCAAGGACCGCATTGTGTGTGTGCGTGTGTTGAGCACTGGCGGGTCAAGCACTTTTCAAAGCAAAAAGAAAGCGAAAATAGAAAGTGTCTTATTACTCACCAGAAAGATGGCAGAGTTAGACAGGAGATGCGTGCCTCCGTGTAAAAGATATCTCGCTGAGGGCGAGCTCCACGCTTTCTGTTTTGAGTGTTTGGGGGAAGAGCACGCTATCCCCGGCTTGATGGAGGATGTGAGCATTGCAATCTCCTCCCTACTAAAGTCCTTCGCATTTGGCTCGCTTTCTTTAAAATGAAAGCGTGAGCCGCGGTGCATTCCTGGGGTTCGCGTGCTGATCTGGCAGAAGTGCATGAGACGGAATCCTCCCTTTCTCTCGCTCTCTCGCCGGATCATGAGCCTTTACCGTCCACTTCTCATGCACGCTCCGGCGCTTCTTGTGAAGGGGTGGAAGAAACTTCCTCTCTCGCTTCCACGGAGATGGAAACTATCACTTCAGAGCGATGAGCAAGCGTAACAGGAGTTATTAGAGGTTGTAATACGCGCGGTCGAATGCTTACACCTCGATTGGCCGCAGAAGGAATAATAATAAATAAAAAAAATCCCCCAAGCGCTCAAAGTTAGACGATAGGTTTCTGTTGCGTTGCCGGGGGAGGGGCCCCAACGATGGTCCCTCCCATTCTTTGGCGACCTCCATGACGAGTTAACTCATTCATGGAATAAGCCGTATTCATCCTGTGTTTTTGTGCCATTGACATCGATTTATTCGAATGTCGTTGATGCGAAAGTGCAGGGTTATATGATGATGCCCCAGATTGAAGAGACGCTTGCGGGCTATTACTCTCCTGGGAGCTTATCCTCCCTGAAAGGGCCAACACTCCCCACCAAGCCGTGTAGACTTCGTTGGAGGGGAAAGCTTTTCAGGCAGCGGGTCAGGCTGGTGCTGCCCTGCACACCATGGCTGTTTTGCAGGCATCCCAGGCTGACCTGCTGAGAAATCTGAGCACTGGCGGGTCTATCGATGACACAGCGTTTGCGGAGCTACGCCGGGCCACAGATTTATTTCTTTGTGCCACCAAGCAGACGGCCCGTGGTATCGGCCGTTCTATGGCTGCCATGGTCGCCACGGAGAGACATCTGTGGCTTAACCTCATGGGCATCAAGGACAGGGATCGCGCTTTTCTCCTTGATGCCCCCTCGTAGAGATTGGGACGGGACTCGTCGCGCTTCGCAGTCCACCTCAAAGAGGCCGGACCTAAGGAGCATCATATCCTCTAAAAAGGAGTCCTGAGGCTTACGTGCCCAGGACCATGGGGGTGATGGCTCTATTTCTGGCCCTAAAATACTTCCTCCAGCAGTTGAGAGGCTACCATGTCCTAGTGAGGGTGGACAACACTATGATAGTCTCGTACATAAATCGCCAGGGCGGACTGCGCTCGTGCTGCTTGAACAAGCTAGCGCACCAGGTTCTGCTTTGGGCACAGGACAAGATTTACATTCCGGGGCATATAAATGTGGGAGCAGACTTGCTGTCCAGACAAGCTGTGACACATGGGGAATGGAAACTCCACCCCGAAGTAGTCAGTCAAATTTGGGAGAGATTTTATGTAGCAGAGGTGGACCTCTTTGCATCAAACAGCACAATGTCCCCTTTACTACTCTCTGACTCCTCCAGCTCCCCTGGGTCTGGATTTGATGGCCCATGTTATATCGCATCTAATATCTCTCCTCAACGGCTCACTGTGGGTGATTCCAGTGAGGAGGGATCTTCTGGCTTAGGCGCAGGGGATAATATTTCATGCCCGGCCCGAGCTCTGGAACCTTCACGTCTGGCCACTGAGGGGGACCAATTAAGAGATGCTTGTCTTCCAGCCAGAGTGATTAAAACTATTCTAAGTGCTAGGGCCCCCTCCACTAGAAGAATTTATGCCCTCAAATGGAGTGTATTTGAAAGTTGGTGCATGGCAAAAGATGTAGATCCAGTCCACTGCCCAATTGTTTCATTGCTGGAGTTTCTGCAAGAAAAGTTGTCCTCTGGCTTATGCCTTAGTACTCTCAGAATGTACGTAGCCGCTTTTTCGGCTTGTCATGTTCTGACTGATGGGGTTTCTGTAGAAAAGCACCCTTTAGTTGCCCGTTTTATTCGTGGAGCTAAACGGTTGAGGCCGCCCACTAAGGCGATGGTCTTCTTGGGACTTAGCGATTGTGCTCGAAGGTCTGATTGACACTCCTTTCGAACCACTACAGGGTCAGGCTTCTGACCCTTAAGGTAGTTTTTCTTATGGCCATTACTCCTTGGAATAAAATTGGAGATCTGCAGGCTTTGTCAGTTTTCCCATCCTGCCTAGACTTTGCCCCTGGGCTAGTCAAAGCTATTCTGCATCCTCACCTGAACTATCTTCCGAAAGTTCCATCCTCGACCATGCACCCAGTTGTTCTCGAAGGCTTCTGTCCTCCGCCTTTTACAGCTCCGGAGCAGGAAAGACTTCACTTACTGTGTCCAGTACATGCTCTTTAGATTTACATCCACCGCACTAGCCAGTGGAGTAAGTCAAAACAGCTTTTTATATGCTATGGGGGCCGCAACCGGGGGGCAGCCGCCACTAGACAAATGCTGTCACATTGGGTGAGAGATGCTATTGCCCTAGCCTACGAGGCCCATGGTCACACTTCGCCTCTAGGAATCAGGGCTCATTCGACCAGGGGGATTGCCTCATCAATTGCGCTGGCAAGAGGTGTCCCCTTGCAGCAAGTGTGTGATGCGGCAGGTTGGTCCTCTCCGCACACATTTGTCAGATTTTATGACAAATATATATATAGAGTTTGGATGTCCATGCTATTCCGGGCTCGCGGATCCGCGAGTCAGCATCCCAAAGTTATGTCTGAGACCTCTTTGGCTATTGTGCGCACACTACAACCCTGGGGGTCCAGACACTTGCAGTGCAGCGGCATTGGTATTCTTGTTCCCATAGCGTTTTCACGCAGCATCTAGTGTAGCTTTTGTAAGGGAACGTCTCGGGTTACTTTGCTGTAACCCTGTTCCCTGAAAAAGCAGGAATGAGATGCTGCGCTTCAATGCCGCATTGCGGGCATGACTGGATGTCCTTTCAGACAAAAATTGCCCTGAGAATGTTTCCGGTTCAGTCCTATTTATAACCTGCAGGTGCACCTCTTCAGATGACTTCACCTGACTGAGGTTATATAAGCCAAATTTTGGTGTGTTTGACACACACGTGCTTTACAACCAGTGGCACAAAGAGACGTTCCCATAGCGTTTTCCCGCAGCATCTCGTTCCCGATTTTTTCAGGGAATAGGGTTACAGAAAAGTAACCCGAGACGTTTTCTATGGGTGAAAGATATGGACTGCAGGCTGGCCATTTCAGTACCCGGATCCTTCTCCTACGCAGCCACGATGTTGTAATTGATGCGGTATGTGGTCATGTTGAAAAATGCAAGGTCTTACCTAAAGGACCATGTCCAGATGGGAGCATATGTTGTTCTAGAACTTGGATATACCTTTCAGCATTGATGCTGCCTTTCCAGATGTGTAAGCTGCCCATGCCACACGCACTCATGCAACCCCATATCATCAGAGATGCAGGCTTCTGAACTGAGCGCTAATAACAACTTGTGTTGTCCTTGTCCTCTTTAGTCCAGATGACATGGCGTCCCAGTTTCCCAAAAAGAACTTTAAATTTTGCTTCGTCTGACCACAGAACAGTTTTCCACTTTGCCACAGTCTATTTTAAATGAGCCTTGGCCCAGAGAAAATGCCTGCGCTTCTGGATCATGTTTAGATATGGTTTCTTTTTTTGACGTATAGAGTTTTAGCCAGCAACGGCAAATGGCATGGTGGATTGTGTTCACCAACAATGTTTTCTGGAAGTATTCCTCAGCCCATGTTGTGATTTCCATTCCAGTAGCATTCCTGTATGTGATGCAGTGCCGTCTAAGGGCCCAAAGATCACAGGCATCCAGTATGGTCTTCCGGCCTTGACCCTTACACACAGAGATTCCTTCAGATTATCTAAATCTTTAGATGATATTACAGTATGCACTGTAGATGATGATAACTTCAAACTCTTTGCAATTTTTTTCTGAGAGACTCCTTTCTGATATTGCGCCAATATTTTTCGCCGCAGCATTGGGGAAATTGGTAATCCTCTGCCCGTCTCTGCCAGTTGACCTAATAAGTTGCAAATTTGTCCTCCAGCTGATTCTTATGTGTACAACTTTTCCAGCCTCTTATTGCTACCTGTCCCAACTTTTTTGGAATGTGTAGCTCTCATGAAATTCAAATGAGCCAATATTTGGCATGACATTTCAAAATGTCTCACTTTCAACATGTGATATGTTATCTATATTCTATTTTGAATAAAATATCGAAATTTGAAACTTCCACTTCATTGCATTCTGTTGTTATTCACAATTTGCACAGTGTCCCAACTTTTTTGGAAGGTTTGTAATTTAATAATTTCTGAAGGTGCAGATAAAAAAAAGGAGAAGCCTTTTTAACATATACATTTTTCAATTTTGTTCTTCCCACATTGTTAAAAATGTTGCAGTCAGAGCACATGTGCCCATAAAGAACAGAGGGTTAACCCTCGAGTGGGGTGCTCTACTGGTAACTGGAAGCCTTTTAATGATCTGATTTTTAGGAGTTTTTAAGAGCAATCTTTCACCCAGAATGTACATGCAGAATGTACATTCACCCAGAATGTACATTGCTCAATGGCCCAATAATAGCACCTTGGAATTGCAAAGTATTGTACCAATAACCTGATCAGTAACCCTGAGCCTTGGAATTACTGTCTCTAGATGTGTGTGAAAAGCCTTGACTGACCCAAGCAAGAATCTCTTACCCTTACTTTCCAAAACAAGCTGTCTTTCTCTTTAGCATTAACAATAGCTCAACAGCTACCATTTGGCAAATGTAGGCTACCACAGTCACTGAATCTAAATAAAACCCCAGCCAGAAGTCCCAACTTGAACCTACTGTAACTCCACAGTGAAAAGTTTATTTAATAGTGTGTTTTAATAAATTATTTGTGTCCCACAACTGTGTAAATTTTTGGATATTTCTTGTGTTGGCAATCAAACATAAAAAGATCTCTGACTGCTCTCAAGCAATTATGTAACATTTGCACTTTGCCAAGAAAGATACCCATGAAGAATGTGTATGTGTAAAAAATTGACAGATTTGCTACTAATCTGTTAATGTTTCATATTTTAAGTAAAAAAATAATAATTTTATTGTCAACAGGCAGCTGTTTACTTTGCTGTAGTACCTCACTGCAAAGTTTGATAAATTTGACAACATTTTGGGTAGCAGCTGATTTGTAGACAAATACATGTGCAATGTTACTCCTTAGTTAAGAACTGTCCAATGCCATTTCATGGGAGAAAGCCTATCTGTAAACTAAATCACAAAGCTTATCTAACTATTTCTGAATAAAAAGGCAAACTATTTCTAAAGACAACATCTTCATATCTCTGTCACTGATTAATAGACTGCTGAAATGCAACATGACTCTGCTTGGTACTATGTATGTAATAATGATTGGAACTTCCACTTCTGGCTTAAAATACTTCAGGGAGCAAGGAATTCTCCACACAAGTGTGTAGAACTGGCTGTACCATGCTGACAGGGTATAAGCCCCAAAAATAAGAGGTCTGGCTGCATTGCATGCATGCACCAAAACATGTAAATTGGCTACAGTCAAATATAAGCCAACACACATTCACATTCAGATTACATCTGTTGAATTGGTGTCATAATAATTCCTGATATGTACATCTTTATTTTCATCAGAACTTTGTTGTCATTCTTACAAAAAAAAAGGCAGTGAAAACAGACAAAAATCAGGGTTGAAAGCAAGCCTCTGTTTGAAATGTGTTTCTTTACTTTAACATAACCATGATAACAGAGGAGTTTATACAGTGCAATAGGCACACTTGTCACAAATGTTGAGAGGAGGGACCTGATAAAAAGTTTACATATTATTTTAAAAACATACTTTATAATATACATTATCTTTGCATCATATTCAGCATCAAATTTAAACTTCTGTATCTCTGTCTCCTTTAACTACCTTTACAATGTTGATAATTATTTACCTTGCACTGCTTCTTATTTATTACACTGCCCTCACCTCATTTCTTCTCCAGGGCCTTTAAACTCTACATCACAATAGAGTTAGGCAAATATATTCCTCAAGCACTAACAATAGAAATATGCTTGTATTATGTGTCAGAGCAGACATGGGAGTTCTGCATGAGAGCTGAATGGATGCTATATTGCACCAAGCTCTTGTAACATTAGGTAAAAAGTGAAAATGTGCTGTCTGGCCCAAACTCTGTTCAGGGCCTCATGGCTGACGTGTCTCCAAGGTGCTGACACTACCGTTTCCTATTTTTCTTTCTTCCTTCAATTCCTTTTAGAATTTTTACATTCTTGTCTTCATCCGGATGAGGTCAGCAAATGGGACAGAACAAATTTTAATTTTATTTCTCTTTAATGTTTATTATTATTTTTATTAGTTTGACCAAGCAACAAGGATGAATCGTTGAGCAATATGGGTCTAACCTCAAAAGACTGGGACAAAAATATGGTCATGGTCTAAATAAACAGTCAACTCATGATCTTAACTTATGCATACCTCCAACATAAAGATTAGATATTTGTTTTGTCTCCAGAGTGTCATTTTCCTCTCTGTCTTGTAGGCCTTTAAGTGTCTCATTTCTGTTTTATAAGGACTATAATTGAGAAGAAAACAAGGCATGTTTACACATCTGGGCTTAGGTAGTGAGAGCCAATGTGTTGTGGTGCTAATCACTTTTCTCTGTCTTTTGGAAAAGGCTTATAACAGACTTTCTGACTGGCAGAGCTTTAGACTTTAAACTGTTTTGCAAATTATGTTATTAATCGAGTCTAACAAACATAGTGGTCAGTAATTGTCCATAAGCATTGTAAAGCTTGAATGTTAGCAGGAACTAATCATCAGCGTAATGAGGTATTCTAATTTTGTGCTAAAACAAAGACAAATAAAAAGTTAAACACTAATATATCCAGGCGGTAAACTGGTGTTTAGGAATTGGAGCCCTACTGTACTTTGCTGGCAACAATGTGAAAACAACACTGTTCATTTTGTCTTCTCTTTCAATACTGAGCTCATAAATTGTTTTTGTTAATGGCTTGATATGGCAGAGTACAATTTTGAATAGTTTAGTCTTCAGTTTGTTTATCAGGTTGAACAATTGGATCACATAATCGTTAGCATTATCACTTGTATGTTATTCCCATTCCCATCATAACACCAGGACTTGGCTTCACTTGTCATTCATTTAAAACCATTCACTAAAAACCATTGACACTTGTTATATACATATCCCTAAAAATTATGGGTTTTCATGAAATTGCATTGTCTCAAGTAATGAAAAGCAGAAAACTGCATTTAAATATTCCAATCCAATTTTACATGAAAGGAACCAATAATTATTTATTTTAGTTGCATTACATTTAATGTAATAATAAACAACAAAACAATAAATTTGAAATTACCTTGTAAATCATATTAATCTTACTGACTGACCATCCTGCCCCTTGAGAAGTAATTTTGCTTGATGATGATAATAATAATAATAATAATAATAATAATAATAATATCCCTTAAGTTAAAACAAATATTTAATGATTATTAGACATGTATATATTTAAACCAACATTCGTTCCAAAAGTCAGTTTACCTCCACATTGTCTTATTTAATAATTTTGGAACCTGGTTTATTATGAAGTAACAGGATGACTGCAGGGCTGCATGGTAGTGTAATGGTTAGCACTGGAGCCTTGCACCACTAGAGTCTGGGTTCAATTCGTGGCCAGGTTTGATTCCTCTTTATGTGTGCATGGAGTTTGCATGTTCTCCCCGTGCTTGGTGGGTTTCCTCCCACAGTCTAAAGACATTTAGGTTAGGTTAATTGGGGTCCCCAATTTGCCTGTAGTGTGTGAATGAGCATGTGTGTCCGCCCTGCGATGGATTGGCACCCTGCCTCGTGCTCTAAGTTGGCATTTCTGTACATTGAACATATTTGGGAAAAAAATTATTTTGGGGGATATAAGATGAGTAATATAACACATCAAGATGTTTTTTGGAATTTTTGTCTGTTTGTTTGGTTGTGCATGCATCAATTAAAAACTACTGAACAAATTTTAACAGATGTATTTGGCATATAGGCTTTGTTTCATCGCAATTGGCCCACGGAAGGAGAAGATATGCTAATTTTAATTTTATTATTCTAGTAATAATAATAATAATAATAATGTCTTGCCTTTATACATTTAAAATAAAATTTTGTTTGATTATTTTGATCATTACATTTGCCTGTGCTGAATCACTGTGGACATTTAGAGAACCATCTGATTACACAATTAATTAATTAGTTTATAGCTTTTATTTATTGATGTAGCTATAGCTATGGATGTAGCTATGTAGCTATCTAATAACTTGTCAGACAGACTGCATTAACCACAATGTTTGGTACTGAATCCTTGCCAAAGAGAACCAAGGCGAACCTAAAAAATTGTCTACATAACACAATTTCCACAATATTTGGTGAAATACAGTATATACATTTTTATTATTATTTTATTATCTATTTTGTTCCCTTTCAAAAGCTACACTCGATGCTGCGTGAAAACGCTATGGGAACATCGTTCTGTGTTGCCGGTTGTGAAACATGTGTGTATCAAACACGCCAAATCTTGGCATATATAACCTCGGTCAGGTGACGTCATCTGATGAAGCGCACCTGC
>JAOTRS010012136.1:0-11172 GCA_028565755.1 Dinotopterus cunningtoni | reverse complement strand
GAAACAATATTGTTTTAGGCTAACTAATTATACACAATTCTCCGTCGTACTTGGTCTGGCTTTTAGATAAAGTCCTTTCATGCACCATCTGGCGGATATTCAGTGAAGCACAACACATTTATTTAAATTCCCAAATGTTGCTTACAGCAAGTCGCGGCACGCCGCGCGCCAAATTGCGGCATCTCGCGGGAAAACACGCGCAGTCTTAATGGCCACATCTGTAGAGTGCAACCGTTGGCACCCAACCCGAATTGCCTCTAACTCCAACTCTTAACCGCTGCAAGTCCCCTTTACTGATTTTCCTGTGTCTGTTGGTCTGACTCAGAGAAGGTGTTTGTTTGTATATGATTTTTTTAATGAATTTTATTTTACTTTTGATGCTTACAGAGGCCCCTATATTTTTTGTATTTTTATGTTATGCCTTATTCTCTGTATACTTTATACTGAATTTTTAAGTATCTCTCTTTGTTATACTTTATGTGGAAGCACATACTATTTTTCTTGTGCCTACTCTTATTAAAACTCTTTTGCTTTTTAAACTTTTTTGCTTTTTAAACTTTTCCATGTTGCACGTAGCCCATACTTTACACTGAGTAGCACTACCCAACCGCCTTGTACTGGTAATATTTTATGGCCTAACTTGCCTAACTTACGGTATATTCCTTTCTGCTTTTCTTTACCCCTTATATATATTGTATCACCTCTGATTGTCCCATGCCTTCTCACGCAACTAGCATCTACATATGATCCTCTCTCTGCTTACCTTAGAATACTGATCTTCTCCCTGCTTACTTCTACATTTGTACTAGGATTAATTTTGTTATATTGATGCACACACAAGTATATTTTACTAAAATGTGCTTACACAGGGTTAGAGAGTGCAAGAGCAGCATTATTACTGAAGTGAAAAGTCTGGGTGCCGTAAGTCGAGGTAGCCAGCCTTCATAGCAGGGTGAGTGGGTGGCAATTCGATGGCATACTTGCTCAGCCAAAGCTAATTTTATGGGTAGCCTACAGGAGTACACTTCCCTTGCACTTCACATGTCCAACAGGCTTGCTCTCCTCAGTGAAGCACCTGCTAAGAAACCTGAAAGAGCTTTGGTTATAGGAAACACTATACTGAGGTATGTGAAATTAGCTTGGCCTTTAGGGGCTCCAGTGGTTAGGTGTATCCCGGGAGCCGAGGCACCAGACATAGCAAATAATCTTTGGGCTTTAGGCCAGCATAGGTTCTTAAAAATAGTCATATATGCTGGAGCTAATGATATATGCCTGGGCTTTATAGATAATTGAAGTACATTTCAAGGCCAAGCTGACCTTGGTGTGCATCCCACTCAGGAATGTGCTATACTCATTTCTTGCAGTATAGCTCATAGTCTCAGAACAGGCCTAGTTAATTGGTAACTCAGAGCCCAGTCCAGTGAGACTGTGTCATGTCTCTGAGCTAAACAAAAATTTAGAAATTCCTACAAAGGCTGTTTTAGTAATTTAATTAATATAAAAAACACAATTTTAGAGCACACTGAATACACAGACAGCACCTTTGATCTGAACCTAGGACTGTAAAATGTTAGATCTCTCACAGCTAAAGCGCTTACTGTTAAGAAAACTATCAAAGATTAGGACTTTGATATACTGAGTTTAACAAAAAACATAGTTTAAATGAAGCTAGTCCTCCTTTGCATTTATTTATATTGATAATTTAAATAACACAGAAACAAATGTAATGCTTAAACAAATTTAAGATCTCTATAGTAACATAACAAGTGAGCCAGAAATAAGAAGTCTGCTCAGTCAATTCCACTAATAATTATTTACAGACACCCTGGTCCATACTTTGAATTTCTCAGAAAATTTTCAGATTTCCTCTTAAACCTAGTCATTTCTGTAGACAAAGTGTTAATTGCTGGAGATTATAATATTAATTTTGAGAATCCAGAAGACCCTCTAAGAACTCCATTTATGTCTGTACTGGACTCAGTAGGATTAAACGTGTATTTATCAACTACCGCACAGAGCTTTATTAGTAATCTCAGAGTTACCAACTATAAATGGGTAACCGTCTGACCCCACAGAACTTGATCAGGAGATTATTTAAAGTCAACATTCCATTGTACCTAAGATAATGCAGCTCCTTAGATAATGCAATTTTTTTTTCTTTTAAACGTTAATTAAAAGAAAAAATATTAGGGAAAAGAAACTCGCTCCCTGGTATAATGACCAACCATGCACTTTAAAACAGACCGCTTGAAAATAAGAATGTAATGAGAAGGAGCTGCCAGGAAGGAGGAAAAGAGGAAGGTCCAAGCAGAAGTTTATGGATGTAGTGATGGAGGACATGCAGGCGGTTGGAGTAATGAAGGAAGATGTGGTAGACAGAGTTTGATAGAGACAATTGGTCCGCTGTGGCAACCCCTAATGGGAGCAGCCGAAAGGAGGAGAAGATATGGATAAAAAAATGTTTTAAATATAGTGGAGTAAAAGCAGAGCAGATGGCCACACTCCCTATGCAAAGCCACAACCCCTATGTAAGTTATTGCTTCACCTCATCCTTGTGTTCAAGTGTGTGTCAGTGTTGACAGTGAGTTGCAGGAAAAGTAATCAGGGCACTGGTGTTCTCTCTTTTCTTGATGTCAGCAAATAACAGTAAGGTTAAGTCAAAGAACTACCTTTAAGGCCTCTCCTTTTGTCTGTATGTCTTGCTCACCCAGTTTAGCAGTGTATTGGTTGGTTTGTTGGAGTCTTGTTTGCTTGCCACTTTCAGAGCTGTGTTGACAAAGCTGACAAAAATGAGATTGAAATCCAACTTTTAAATATGATAAATGCCAATAGGTAACAGTGTTTATAAACAAAAAATAAACACAGGGAGTACCCGGAGGAAACCCACCAAACACGGGAAGAACATAGACATTAGCACTTTGGCCTTGCACCTCCAGGGTCGAGAGTTAAATTTTCACCTCTGGTATGTGTTTGTAAATTTTTCCCGTGTTTGGTGGGTTTCCCCCGGCTACTCCAGTTTCCTCCCACAGTCCAAAGATATGCAGGTTAGGCTAATTGGCATTTCCAAATTGCCTGTAGTGTGTGTGCCCTGTGATGGATTGGGACCCTGCCCAGGGTGTACCCTGTCTCGTGCCCTAAGCCTCCAGGGCTCCAGGGCCCCCGCGACCCTTAATACAGGATAAAGCGGTATAGAAGATAAGTGAGTGTTCAAGTGTAGTAAAGAAATGTATTTTGTACAGTATTCAAGTAAATCTAATTTGTTACTGTCCACCCAATGTGAAGCTCAATACCTGTAATACAGTATTTCTGTAGTCAGTGCAAGGGCCCATGTATATTAGCAATAAAGAAGTGTAATCAGAGACTCCCCAGACTGATTCCCTGGTGACTCCTTGTTAGTAACCTGACTCAGAGAACGCAAGTGCAGTAAAAATATTTATTAACATACCATTCAAAAAACACGTCAAACAAAATAGACAGGGATAATCCAAATCGAAAGTCGAGTAAACAGGCAAGGGTCAGTCGATGTGCAGTGGACATGATCAGGCCAAACTCAGAAACAAGAAAACAAATGGTTAAAATCTGAAATATGCATGCAAGTATCAAAAGGTTTGATAACAACACTGGAACTAGTCACAGGGAGCATATACATTGCAAAGGCTGGAAGTGCGTGAGTTTCTTTTGTTAGTGTCTAGTGATTAGTCTCTTTCAGGGTCTACCCCTTTGCCTTGGTTTAGGTCTATTAGGGTGAAGTCCGTGAAACTCCTTGGTTAGTAGCATGTTTTGAGATCTCTTCCGGTCAATACCCGTACCAATTAATGCAGTACTGTAGTTTACCTTGTTTTATTCGTGAATTCAGTATCTTTCTTATTCTGAAGATGGGTTGGTTGTCCATCCTGGTGAGTCATTGGTGGGCATTCAAAGGTCCGCCTCGGGGTAATTGTACTTTGTAGGTGACGTTACTCATTTTCTTCAGTATTTTGTATGGTCCAATAAATCTGTAGTTTTTTAGTTTTCTGCTCCCTTCTTTGATCTGCAGATTCTTTGTGGAGATCCATACTCAATCTCCTGGCTTATATTCCGTGTTCTTTCCTCTGTGCCTGTCAGCGATATTTTTGCTTCCTGTAAAAGACTTGTTGTAGTTGCTGGTGTTTGTTTTCATATTTGTTCACTTTTCCTGAACCATTTGTCTACTGTCTGGGAGTTTGTGATATGTGCGTTCCATGTGAATAGCAAGGGTTAAAATCCAAGTACGCATTGAAATGGTGTTAGTTTGGTGCTTGAGTGAATGGTTGAGTTCCCTTTTAAAAGCTACACTCGATGCTGCGTGAAAATGCTATGGGAACATCTTTGTTCTACTGGTTGTGAAGCATGTGTGTATCAAACACGCCAAATTTTGGCTTATATAATCTCGGTCAGGTGATGTCATCTGATGAGGTGCACCTGCAGGTTATAAATAGGAGTGAACCAGAAACATCCTCAGGTCTTTTTGTCTTCAAACCGCATTGTGTTTGCGTGTGTGTGCAAGCGAATATACAAACAAAAAACAAATATGGCAGAGTTCGATAGGAGATGCATGCGTCCGTGTGACAGATTTCTTTTGAAAGGCGATCTCCAAACTTTCTGTTTTGAGTGCTTCGCGTGCAGCTCGCCTTCTTTAAAACGAAACCACGAGCCGAGGCGCATTCCTGGGGTTCACGTGTCGATCTGGCAGACGCGCATGAGACGGAATTCCCCCTTTCTTTTGCGTTCTCGCCAGATCAGGAAGCTTTAGTGTTCACTTCTCAAGCGCGCTCCGGCGCTTCTTGTGAATATGCAGAAGAGACTTCCTCTCTTGCTTCTGCGAAAGTACTAAAAAAATAAAATAATAAAATAAATAAATAAATCCCCCAAGCGCTCAAAGTTAGACAAAAGGTTTTTGTCGGGTGGCCGGGGGAGGGGCCTCAACGACGGTCCCTCCCGTTCTTTGGCGACCTCCATGATGAGTTAACTCATTCATGGAATAAGCCCTATTCAACTCATGTTTTTGAGCTATTGACATCGATTTATTCGAATGTCGTTGATGCAAAAGCGTGGTTTTATATGATGATGCCCCAGATTGAAGAGACACTTGAGGGCTATCTCTCTCCTGGGAGTTTATACCACACCATGGCGGTTTTGCAGGCATACCAGGCTGACCTGCTGAGAGATCTGAGCACTGGCGGGTCTATCGACGACGCTGCGTTTGCAGACCTACGCCAAGCCATATCAAGTACAGGGATCGTGCATTCCTCCTTGATGCCCCCATCTCGCCTTCCAGCCTCTTTGGCGACGTCGTAAACACTGCTGCCAGTAGGTTTCGGGAGGCGCAGCTCTACGAGCACGCCTTTTGTGAGGTTTCTCCCCTGATGTGCTCAGGAGTCGGGACCGTCGGCCACCCAGTCCCGACCAGGTCCGGTTCTCTCCAGGCGTAAAGCGCAAAAGGAGAGTGTGGCGAGCCGAGCACCCCCTCGTAGAAATTGGGGTCAGACTCGTCACGCTTCGCACGCTCAAAGAGGCCGGACCTGAGGAGCATCATCTCCTTTAAAAGAAGTCCATGCCCCCCTCCCACCATCTTGCCTCAGTGTTAAAACTTGCGCCACCTTTCAGAGAGGCTGGCAGCTGGGAACCTACTGCCAGGTATGTCTCCTTAGGTACAAAGCCACTGTAGATAGAGGCTACAGGGTTCATTTCACACATCGCCCTCCTTGTTTCGATGACGTGGTCTCCACTTCCATGAAACCGGAACAAGCGCATTTGCTGACTCTGCAATTACAGTCTTTTGCTGGAAAAAGGGGCCATAGAACATGTTCCCCTGCCAGACAGAGACCCAGGCTATTAAAGTCACTATTTCCTGGTTTCCAAAAGAGACGGGGGGCTGCGTCCAATTTTACATCTTCGTGGGCTGAACATCAAAATGTTGACAGCCAAAATCGGGTCCTTCCAATTGGCCTAGCCCTGTCACCCCGCACATATATAAAATGCACGGATGTAGCTCTGGCTCTATGATTCCAGAGCATCTGTATTCTGAATTATATAGACGACTGGCTGATCCTGGCTCAGTCTTAGCAGCTAGCGCTTCGACATCGAGATGTCGTCCTAGCTCATTCTTTAGGATTACGACTTAACACCAGGAGAGGCGTTCTCTTTCCTGCTCAGAGGACAACATATTTGGGTGTCATGGAATTCGATCGCAATGCAAGCACAGCTGTCTCCTGCTCCTGTCGAATCCATTCTCCTAAAGGAAATCAGGCTAGGCCAGAAAGTGATTGTTCATTTCTTTTAGAGTGTTTTAGCTCTCATGGCAGCTGTGTTCATGGTGATACCCTTGGGCCTTCTGTATATGAGATCGTTTTAGTTGTGGCTAAGCGCCAGGGGATTTTATCCAAGGGCCAATCCCCAGAGGCAAATAAGGGTTACGCGCCAGGGGCTTCGTACCCTTTCTATGTGGTTCAGACCCCAGTTTCTGACTTTGGGTCCCACTCTAGGACCGTCTTGTCGTTGTAAGATGCTAACGACAGATGCTTCCCTCACGGGCTGGGGTGCGGTCTTAGATGGCCGTCCAGCCCAAGGGATCTGGAGAGGTCATCTTCTCGCGTGGCACATCAATTGCCTCGAAATGATGACTCTATTTCTGGCCCTGAAATACTTCCTCCAGCAGTTGAGAGGCTACCATGTCCTGGTGCGGGGGGACAACACTACGGTAGTCTCGTACATAAATCGCCAAGGTGGACTGCGCTCGTGCCGCTTGAACAAGCTGGTGCACCAGTTTCTGCTTTGGGCACAGGACAAGCTCCTGTCCCTCAGGGCAATTTACATTCCAGGCCATTTGAATGTGAGAGCATACTTGCTGTCCAGACAAGCTGTGACACATGGGGAATGGAAACTCCACCCCGAAGTAGTCAGTCTACTAGAGAGATTTTATGTAGCAGAGGTGGACCTCTGTGCCTCGCAAGAAACAGCACAATGTCCCCTTTACTACTCTCTGACTCCTCCAGCTCCCCTGGGTCTGGACATGATGGCCCATACGTGACCCAGATTACATCTTTATGCATTTCCTCCGATATCTCTGCTCCCGGGAGTCCTGGCAAAGGTCCGTCAACAGGGTTTGTGCCTCTTATTGATAGTGCCCCGTTATTGATAGCGCCGACCAGAGTATGGTTCTCGGATCTAATATCTCTCCTCGACAGCTCACCATGTGTAATTCCAGTGAGGAGGGATCTTCTGTCTCAGGCGCAGTGGACAATATTTCATCCCCGGCCTAAGCTCTGGAACCTTCACGTCTGGCCCCTGAGGGGGACCAATTAAGAAATGCTGGTCTTCCAGCCAGCTTAATTGAAACTATACTAAGTGCTAGGGCTCCCTCCACTAGAAGAACTTATGCCCTCAAATGGAGTGTATTTGAAAGTTGGTGCATGGCAAAACATGCAGACCCAGTCCACTGCCGAATTGAGTTTCTACAAGAAAAGTTGTCCTTTGGCTTATGTCCTAGTACTCTCAGAACGTACGTAGCTGCTATTTTGGCTTGTCATGTTCTGACTGAGGGAGTTTCTGTGGGAAAGCACCCTTTAGTTGCCCGCTTAATTCGTGGAGCTAAATGGGTGAGGCCGCCCACTAGAGCTACGGTCCCTTCTTGAGCCTTTGCGATTGTGCTCGAAGGACTGATTGACACCCCTTTTGAACCACTAGAGTCAGTGCCTGTCAGGCTTCTCACCCTTAAGATGTTTTTTTTTTATGGCCATTACTTCTCTGAAGAGAATTGGGGATTTGCAGACTTTGTCAGTCTCCCCATCCTGCCTAGACTTTGCCCCAGGGGCTAGTCAAAACTATTCTGCAACCTCACCCGAACTATCTTCCGAAAGTTCCATTCTCGACCATGGACCCAGTTGTTCTCAAAGCCTTCTGTCCTCCGCCTTTTACAGCCCCGGAGCAGGAAAGACTTCACTTACTGTGTCCAGTTTGTGCTCTTCAGATTTACGTCCACCGCACTAGCCAATGGCGTAAGTCAGAGCAGCTTTTTATATGCTATGGGGGACGCAACCGGGGGGGCGGCCGCCACTAGACAAACGCTGTCACATTGAGTGAGAGATGCTATTGCCCTATCCTACGAGGCGCGTGGTCACACTTTGCCTCTAGGAATCAGGGCTCATTCGACCAGGGGGATTGCCTCATCAATTGCTCTGGCAAGAGGTGTCCTGAGACCTCCTTGGCTATTGTGCGCACACACAACACAACCCTGAAGGGCCCAGACACTTGCAGTGCGGCGGCGTTGGTATTCTCGGTCCCATAGCGTTTTCATGCAGCATCTAGTGTAGCTTTTGAAAGGGAACTTTGCTGTAACCCTGTTCCCTGAAAAAGCGGGAACGAGATGCTGTGCTCCAATGCCGCACTGCTGGCATGACTGGATGTCCTTTCAGACAAAAATTGACCTGAGGATGTTTCTGGTTCACTCCTATTTATAACCTGCAGGTGCACCTCATTAGATGACGTCACCTGACGGAGGTTATATAAGCCAAAATTTGGCTTGTTTGATACACACATGCTTCACAACCGGTAGAACAAAGAGATGTTCCCATAGCGTTTTCACACAGCATCTCATTCCTGCTTTTTCAGGAAACAGGGTTACAGCAAAGTAACTCTACCTATGGGATAAATTGTAACCAGTCCAGTTCCTCATCTCCACAGTAAGTTTTCAACATTCTCCTTATTTCCTGATTTGCACGCTATACTTGCCCCATTTGCTTGGGAATGATATCCTAACGTCAAACTTACTGTCATGCCCATCTTCTCCATGAAGCCCCTCCATACTCTTAAGATAAACTGAGGTCCACAATCGCTTACTATGTCTTCTGGTAGGCCGAAGTATCTAAACACGTGTTGGAACAGGATTTCTGCAGTTCTGAAGGCAGTGGGAAAATTGAATAGGTAAATTAATCTCAAGGATTTAGAGAATCTGTCAGGTATTAGCATAATAGTGATTTTCAGGGTAGGTCGGTGATGAAGTTGATGGCAATGTGATAGCATGGTCCAGGGTGACCAGTTCCTGGAGATGTGTGAGCCCATATTATAAACTTGCTCCTTATTGGAATAGAGATGAATTTCTTATTTTAAGGACATTGCCTCAGTATTTGGGCTTTTGGGAAATCACTTTTCTTCATCAATTTCCCACATGACTGTACACACAAATCTGAACTCTGGGATTATTCTGTCCTCACACTTGTTTGGAGAGGGTGTGTTGTGGATCCTTGATAGGGCATCTGCCTTGGCATTTTTGGATCATGGTCAGTAGGACAATATAAAGTTGAATCTAGTAAAAAAGAGCCCATGGGGCCTGGTGGCCGTTCTTTCTCTTGGCTGTTTTTATGTATGCTCCTACATCGGTTTCTGAGGCATTCACTTCCACAGAGAATGGTTTTGAAGTATCGGGGTTATTTTAATGTCAGTGATGTTGTGAAGGCTTCCTTGTGGTGCAGAAAGAAAAGTTGTGCTGCTGGGTTTTACCTTAATCTTTTGAAAGGGTCATGAGTGGTGCTGCGATGGAGCTGAAATTTCTAATAAACCTTTGGTAGAAATTCGCAAATCCAAGGAACCATTATAGTTCCTTTATAGTTGTTGGGCTGGGCCAGTGCTTACGGCTGATACCTTCTCTTGATCCATCTGTACACTCCTAGCCGATAACATATCTCAAGAACTTAATTTTCTTAACATGGAATTCACACTTTTCCCCCTTGACATAGAGGTGATTAACTATAATACAGGTTAGTACCTTTTTTACATGTGTGATGCGGCTGAACAAGTATGGTGAGTAAATCAAGATGTTGTCAAATGTAGGATGTGACATATTTTCCCAAAATCTCGCTCAGAATGTTGTTTATACAGTTCTGAAAAAAATAAATTTCAGAACACAAAATACTTGTGTAAAATATCTGTGATGGGATGAAAAAAAGAAGGAACAGATGAGGCTTTATACTTTTAAGTTGTATATCACGGAAAGCTTGTGCAAAAGTGTCAAGAATCTGGCAAGAGGGGTTGTCCCAGTTCCATGACTGCTGGGGAGTATAAAGAAAAGGAGAGAAAGGACCCACCACACCCATTCCGGACCTTGATGTGCGTCTGGACACCACAGCCCACTCGATGGTCATGGATGAAAAGAAAGGGAGATGCAAGGTAAACCTAAAGCCAAAAACTGTGATGTCCACCTCTGTTTTACATCCACCAGCAACTGTTTCTCGAGGTTTCATACAGAATAATACAAACTGTGCTTTGTAAAAAAGAGAACATTTTATGATTGATATATTATCAGGGACCCCAAAGCTCCCAAAAAAATCTATCTATCTTCGGAGTGTGGAAGTTGAGAGCATATTTGGCCCAATCTCTGCTTTTCTTGCTGCATGTTGAGCAGGTGCTCACTCACTTCCTTTCTTTCTGGCGAATAATAAACACTAAACACTCTTTTCAACATTTCCAGGAAGCGTTCAAATAAATTTGTGCGGGTTCGACCCTTGTGCATGGGTGGCATCACAGACACACGGACAGGAGACGAGGTCTTACAGGAAAAAGGGTAATTTTATTTGTAATTAATTGGGGAGAAAAGGGTTAAGAAGGAGGATGGAAGGATAAAAGGAAAGGAAAATATGTAAAGATGTGCAGGTATGCAGTATGCTGGCATACGGGCACACGGCTGGTGAAAAGCGGCAGTGGGCAGAGTGGCAGGATGGAGCACGCAGAGGTAGTGCTCCTGCACGCTCCCATGCCGATGACCTCTCCTGCTGACATGGGCCAAGACCGGCCCCTCCCAGCTCTCTCTGGGCACAGCCACAAGCAGGAGTCTCTCTTGGACGTCTGTCGGCTGGGCGGCTTTACCAGCTGGGATGAGGGGCCCTAACGCAGTCCTCATTGTGGACTTTTTCTCTTCGGTGGCGTGGATGCAAAGGCAGACTCTAAAGGTGCTGCAGGAGCTTGAACAGCTCTTTCCCATGCTATTCTCTCGCGGAGATCAAAGGGTGGCATTCCGGTCTCCTCTTTATAGTCTCTGGGGTGCGTAACATGGCCCTGCTCGTGTGCCACTTTCTTTAATAAAATTTACATTTACATTTAGGCATTTGGCAGACGCTCTTATCCAGAGCGACTTACATTTTTATCTCATTATACATCTGA
>JAOTRS010012100.1:0-11173 GCA_028565755.1 Dinotopterus cunningtoni | reverse complement strand
CAGATCTTTGAGTTCATCTCATTAAAAATGGGAGCAAAAACAAAAGTGTTGCGTTTATATTTTTGTTCAGTATATTATGTAAAATTCACTTCATCATTGACATTCAGATTGCCCTGCTGTTTTCTGGAGGGGTGTGGCTCAGCAGTAGCTCATTTACACAGACACTTAAATGATACAATTGTTGGGGGAGTGAAACAAGGAGAGTTTTAAAAAAGTTCTGAAAAAAATTAATTATCCGAGACGTATTTCAACTGGAGCATTAAAACACACACTTTGAGGAAGCTCTTAGACCTGTTAAAGAAATCGTCAAATACGGGACCTTTAATGTCCCATGAATGTCAATCACGAATGTCATAGCAGTTTCCTGAAATGCTACACTAGGTTTAAATCCTCAGTCATCTGGCATAACTAAGATGCAGTAATATCCACACCCCTAAGGGTTTTATTACTTATGGAAATCATAGTGTAACAAATTGCTGCCACCAAAACAATCCAAAAAAATCCATCATCACTATACTGCATATAATGCCAACTCATTTGCAGAACACAAGCACACACTCACATACTCAATCACACACAAAGGGCAATTTGGAAACACCAATCAGCCTAAACTGCATTTAACCAGAGAAAACCCACCAAGCATGGGGAGAACATTCAAACATTCAAACCACACACACACACACACACACACACACACACACACATAGCCTGCAAAGATTTGAACCCCAACCCTGGAGGTGTGACACGACTAAGCAACCTACAGCAACCCATTTATTTGTTACTATTCATTATTTAAAAGATGCTGTATTTTTTTACCACTTCCAATCATTCGAGCCATCACAAATGACCTTTAATAAACTGTTGGACGGTACCTCTTATTAACATTCACAAGTTGATCCCAGGTGATCACTGACATTTATTAGTTGACTCACATAAGTTCCAAAACTTTGCTGCTGCCCCTTAACTGTGCCTCAATGCCCTAGCGTTTGCTACAAAATGCGTTCAAGAACATGAGCACATTGTTCAGCAGCAAGATTTGGAGATGCTGATTAATAAGGTAATCTTTTATTTGATCTTATCTTATTGTGCAGCATTACAGTAAGTCTATTTAAATGGAACCCTGGTGTGTTCAGTCTCTTGATTTGTTTCTTGAAGCTGAAGTTATAAACAGCAGTCCATGTGCATAAGAAACGCATGATCCCAGTCTATTACCAAGTGAACCGTAATGCTGTATAATTATAGTAAGGAAGCGGTTCAACTCTGAATTGATTCGCCTGCTGGCAACGAATCAAACACGCTATGTGATTTGGGATGTAGCCGTGTTTGTAGATGAGAGCGACTAAGCCAAACCACCAGGTGCAAACCATGCCAAAGGACCTCGGAGCCGTGGCACTGCATTAATGCCAGGTGTTCTGGAGACTTGGATCGACACACGTCAAATACATTGCTGGTTTTCCGACTTTAGGAATGAAGACGATTTAGAAGTATGTTTTTTTTTCTATTCGATTCCCAACCATTACTCTGTTTGCTATTTCTTTGGTTTGGTCTTACATAATTAAACGTCGAAGCCAGAGAACTAAATAAATGTTGTTGTTGTTTCATCTGCTCCCATTAGGGGTTGCCACAGCGGATCATTCGATCGCACATTTTGATTTTGGCACAGGTTCTACACCGGATGCCTTCCTGTTTTTATCTGGGCCCGGGACCGGCACTAAGGGTACAGCCGGTGCTAAATCAGTGATTAGTTTAAAACATTTTGAGAAGTGTTTATTTTATTTATTAAACCAAATGCTACAACAGTAAAACTATATGCAAGAACAGACTTCATTACTGGGCTTACATGTAAAACCATATTAAGCATCTTTTTTCAAAACAAGGTTTGATAATCCAAACATCACACACACACTTTATTACTTAAAATGCAAATGTTTGCAGTCTCTCCCCACCATCAACATTTTGATCTGGTCATAAGGTAATTAAAGTTTGCTTTCTGTTCTGCACCCAGGAACATATTTTATTAAATTTTGTTTTTATTTATTTTGAGTTATGTCTGAGTTTCCCAGCAAGCTTTGGGTGATTAAAAATCTGGTATATTATTTTCATTGAGTTATACTTGATTGCACTGTATGTTGATTGCAACCATGTGCTGATTACAGTAGGGGATGAAAAATGTAAAAAAAAAAAAAAAAAAAAGTGTGTAATATTCCTAGGTTCTTGTGGACAAAAAAATAAATAAATCTTCATTTTACAGTCAATCTGTTCAAATATATAAAAAGCTGCCTTTGTCATTTTTAGAAATTAATTTGATATTAGTTATATCAGCTAAGCAATTATCTAAAGTGGTTTTATTACATTCCCATTTGAGGCACAAATAACCAAATGGTTTAACAAATTTTATTTTGACTTGACTTAAGGTAAAAAATAACTAATTTTTTTTTTTTGTTTCGTGAATGAGTCTGCCTTTCATTTTTAATTTTAAGCTTTCGAAGACCCAGTGTTTCTAACAGCCTCGTTCATAGAATTTCACAGGCTTCCCATCATCAGCACAGATAATGCTAATGTATTCAGCACGCAATTTCACTCGTGCTGTGTACACAGATGCCCTTTTCCTGTTTAGGTAAATAGCGAAATGTCCAGAGAGCGACCACGCCAGTCCAAAAACACTAAGCTTGAAAGTACATAATGGAGAATGGTATGGTGTTTTGCTGAAATAAAAATGTGCACAGTGGGAAATTTAATTTAACCTCACATAATGAAAGCAGAATATACAAGATTATCTTTACTGAGTTCTGATTATTGATATTCACTGATGTGTGCCTTAGATGAGAAAACAAATGAAAGTCTGGTTAGATTTTCAGCACTTTCAGAAGTTCAACAATTCCTAAACCTCCAGTCATGTATATCAGCCATATCTTCATTTTATCGTTAGTACCCATCATTGACGGGGAAAGAGAGTGTAGAAACAGTTAAAAGGTTAAAACTAAAAATAATCTAATGATCAGTAATATTATTATTTCAGGTTGAAGCCCACGTACATGTCTTTCTGTCTGTCTTTCTGTATGGCAGAACTCTCTGTCTAACTTATTAATACAAAGAAATCACATTTTGTAAGGTTGAGTATCTTACGCCTTGTTCATGCTAAGTTGTACTTTATTTCTCTTCAGCCAAATACACTCCCTGTTCGGTAATTGAAAAATTAAAAAAGTAGATTGAATTTGCATTTTAGCATTTTTTGCATTTAAAACGATTTCGAAATTCACTTATACCACTTTAGCGCAGTTATTTCATAAAAAAATATGAACTAGGACCAGTAAAACTATTCAGTTTAGCTATTCTAATTAATATCTATTGGTGCAGGTGTTTGTTTACGAGCTTACAGTATGAGTAGCTTATTTTAAACTAGATTTTTAAATCCGGAACATATTATAACTGTTCATAACATCGCTTTTACTCAACATTTCACTTTTATGGTGCAAGTTAAAATTTAGGCAAATATTTAAGTATTGCAAAAGTTTAACTGAATTCTGTCCAGCAGTCGATTTAAGACGCCCACAGTTGGCGCGTGATGCAGAATTAATTTTTATTATTATTTTTTTTTAAACTTTTATTACTTTTTTGTGTCCTACAATGTATTGTAGCGTTTTACCGCTAAAAGGACGTTGGAGATACGAGTGAGCTTGCTTGCTGCCCAATGCAAATAGCTGGGAGTATTTTATTCAGCACAGAGTCACAAAACAGCATTAGCAACACATTCACCTTGAGAACCATCAATTCAGCCGAAGCATAAACCGGAGCACATTCAACAGGTCACACACACACTTAACACACACACAAAACATGGCCGAAGCCACTAACCCAAACATCATTCCCCAACAGGGTGAACACACAGCAACCCCTCCCGCAAGGCATGATGGTCGCCAGCCGAAGCCCCGCCTACGCCACAGTATGAAACTCATAAAATAAAAATAAAAAAGTAAAATATCATTAAAAAAGCGAGTTCTGACCAATGTACAGACAAAACCTTCCTTTTATTTATATAGCTGAATTTTTTATTTAACAAGATTGTGGTTGTTTATTCAGGTAAATTCTTATTAGTTCTGCTTTATTTAGATAAAGAGGGCATTCATCATCTGGGGAAAATACTTAAATAATTGATTTTGTCAAATAAATAGTTGATTATTTAATTATGGCTTAATTATGATGTGTTTATTATTTAACTGAATCGTATTACAATTAAATATTTTTACCTCATTTACTTCCAAGAAAAAGAAAAAAAAAATCTAGAAAAAGATTCTAATTTAGACCTTTAACATATACACTTTACTTCTTTTATCCAAGCAATGACTGGATGCTATAACAAATCAAAGAAATAGCTTTTAACGAACTAGCGAAATATGGAGAATAGTATAGTTTTAATGATTTTTTTTATTGCTTCTGCTGCTAATCAGCTCACAAGCTGCTTCTGTTGTTAATAAGCCAACACAATGCTACTGAGGTTAACAAGTTAGTGAACTGCTAACAAGCTAACAAACTGCTATTATACTGTATAGCAAGGCCCACCCCAGAGGATGGACATAAAACAAGAGAACAAAGATTAGCATTAGCAATACTGTACTTTTTGTACTGTATTTTTTCCTAGATATACAATCCTATTGGCATTCATAATACCAAGAAATCGGGTTTTAAAAAATCTTGGTAAATCAAAGAAACTTAAAACTTTAAGTTTAATTTATTAGGCCCTTTTTCAGATTTGGCACTAATCCATAAACATCTGCTGACCTGCTGAAGACGACATCTGTTGTTCATGTTAAAGCCAAGAAATCAAGTCGTACAACACCAGGTATCAACAGCAACTAGAACAAAGAGAAAACCTTAGAAGGAAACCTAGGCTTAGATGAGCATTGTAGTACAGTTTTAAGCACATTGATATGTTCTTGAACACAATTTTGGAAATACAACCTTAAAAAAAATCACCAAATTAATCTTTATTTGGAGAATTTATGCCGACTAACATCCACTCTCACAACAGTTGATGGTTCTAACAGGGTTTAGGATTTTGATTGGAGATTGGGAAGGACACAACAGCTTCACGCACACAGAGTGTGTATCTTAGCTCTTAGTGTTGTAATGTTACCTCTAAGTTTCATTTTGAGGTGCATCTTAGCTCCTAATGGTGTTTGTGGCACTCATAGTTATGTATGCATGTTTACATGCATCCCCAGCATGTTCTCTAGTGCTCCATTGGTGAGCATGCAGCGCTCCAACTACAGTGACCGGGGGCTTGAGTCCCACCAAGGCGATCAGTTTGGTATTAATATTATTTTAAAGTCTTTTTTTTTTTCGCAACAATTCAATTCAATTCATTTTTATTTATATAGCGCTTTTAACAATGGTCATTGTCTCAAAGCAGCTTCACGAAAATGAATAGAAAATTTATGGAAGTGTGTATGTGTGAGAAAAATGTGTTTAGATAATAATGCGATTGTCCCTGATGAGCAAGCCAAGGGTGAAGGCCACAGTGACAAGGGAAAACTCCCTGATATAACATCATGTGTGTTATGCAGCTGAAAGTTCAATATAACAGAAGTTCTTTAAATTAACATGAAGTCCAGTTCAGCACAGGGATGAGGCAGTAGGTGCAGAACATTGTGTTCGGGATGTTCGTTCAATATTATCCCATCGTGTAGCCAATGTTGATGCAATTTCAACAAAATAATTCTAACTTTCAGTATACTCTATATTAATAATTCAACTATTTGTCACATGTACTGTATCTTACAGCACCTTGAAATTATTTTTTCCACATTTCCCAGTTAGGAAGCTGGGATCAGAGCTCAGGGTCAGCCACGTTACAGCGCCCCTGCAGCAGAGTGGGTTAAGGGCCTTGCTTGGCAGTGTTGGGGCTTGAACCCCCAACCTTCTGATTAGTAGCCCGGTAACCACAGCCTTCACAACAGGATTAAACAACCCAATACCAGACTTGTCCCAGTGTCCCGGAGATGGCCAGGTTGAGTTTTGAAAAGTGAACAGTATTGGACCGACTGTTCCTCCTGTAAGTGTCTAGTTTATAGGACAACTTTATTTTCATGTCTAAGTTTAGCTAATGTTAGCATTTTGACAGAGTTAGTCTGAGCCTTTTCCCCAGTCTTAAACTGCTACCTAGAGTAACCTTAGTTTCATGTCCTTGTCTGTCAATTGTGTCCTCACATGTGGTATTTTGCTGTTTTCATTCCACTGACTAAAAGTTCAGTGTGATTATTTGAATTGTCGCACGAACAAGCTACAGTATTTTCCTCTGACCTCGCTCAATAAGGACATCACAGAAGTGGTTCTGTATAAACTGTATAATCTGTATAAACTCAAGAATCTGTTTGTGAGAGAGAGAGAATCCCAGGAAATCAGCAGTTTCTTAAATATCAAACCTGGCACAAACAGCCATGCCACTGCTGTCACGTGCATCCCTTATTCTCACGTTTGGGTGGGGTAAACATAAACTGAAACTTTTTATATGTATCTGCAGAATTTTAAACATTGCACCAATATGACAGAATCGTAAGCCAACTTCCACTTATGTGCAGCTCAGCTAGAAACTCAACGTTGTCCCTGTAAAAGAAAAATCATCGCTATAAACCTCGGATGGATATAAACGCTGATGTCGAACGCAAAATTCTAACTACAAATAAACAAAACAAAACAAAAAAACCTGAACGTGTTTAAAAAGGAAGGTTGGTTGAATGTGTGCATCCGTCAGTAAATCAGCGTGGGATGTCGTGCCATCTGAAACGCTTTATCACGGCGCCTTCTCTGAAAAACTGCTGCATCGTTTCTTTTGTGCTTTTCTCGAGAAAGGCTGAGAAATCAAACAGTGTTATTTACTCTTTTTGTCTGTCTATATCAATCTTTCCCCTGGCTCTTTGTTACATTCTGTTGAGAATCCATTTCGACACCACGAGGAGTAAGAAACAAAACACGATGTGGCATACTGTTGTAGGAAAACCATCAACAATGGGGTGGAGCGATATGAAGAGCAGTCAGATGAGTACCACACTGAAAGTGATTATTGTGCTGTATTAGCACATCCTGAAGTGTTTTATTCCTCTCATATCTTATATTTTACAGTATATAGTTACTGGTCATGACCGTTTTTAATTTTTAATGATTATTGGAAGAATGACATATTGTGTTTTTTAACCATTTATTGTTACACTTAAAGTCAGTCATTTCAGGATCATTCGCAGAGGCGCAGTTCTACAGATTAATAAATTACCTAATTAGTGCTATGGCTTATTTATCCACAAGGAGATAGATGGTGGCATAATGGGGCCTTGCACCTCCAGGGTCAAGAGGGTCTCACCTAGTGTCCATGTGCATGTTCTCCTAATGCTTCCTCCAGGTTTCCTCCCACAGTTCAAAGACATGCAGAGGAGACCTGTAGTGTGTAAATGAATGTGTGTTCTTGTGACCTGGCATGGATTGGCACTCGGTTCGACGTGTACCCCGCCTCATGCCCAGAGTCAGAGAGCCCTGAGATAGACGCCAGGCCTAATGTGAATAGTAGAGAGAATGTACTATAGATCATCCATCCATCCATCCATCCATCCATCCATTCATCCATCTAGGGACCTCTGAAGTCCAACTAGGAACCATGGAGGCCAATGGTGCTCACAATTGTATTTATTCCTATTGTACAATCGTGGTTGGACCTCCGGTCAACATTCACATGGGCATTCACACACTACAGCCAATTAGAGAACATCAGTTAGCGTAATCTGTATGCTTTTGGACTGTGGGAAGAAACCAGAGTACATGGATGAAACTCACCAAGCATGGGGAGAACACACATAGACTCTGAAGTGGGAATAGAACATTGATCCTGGTGGAATATTAATGTTAAGAGATAGGCTGGTAAGCCACAATAATTTTCCATGCTATTAATTTTGATTCTAAAGACATAATGTTATCAAAATTGACTCTATTACCAAACTGATGTGGTGTAAGACAAACCAAACACTTCTGACTATTCTTACTAGAAAAGTCAAATTTCTCAACTACATGCTGTAAAAGTAACTCTAACTCTCATGGACCCACATCACACCATTGCATCTTTGATTAGTTTCCTATAACAGCGTGCCTGAAAGTGTATCTTTCCTTAACACGACACATACACACACTCTTCCTACGTTCACTTTGCACCGAGCAAACGTGTTATTTTAGCCTCCTTTGTTGTTCTGATCCCAAAGTCCATTACTTCTTCAAATGCTTCAAGGCGCATTCGAAACGACGTGACCCAGCACAACATGATAACAGTAAGTGCACAAAAAAAAGGATAAAAATGGATTTCTGCTCATCTAGTGATCTATAAATGAAAAAAAAATATGTAAAAGTGTGTTCATGAAAAAGCCTTGAGTGCTTGTTTCAAACTGAATTGTGAAGTGTGAGTTTTGTGAAAAGTAAAAGTGTGATTTTAGCTGGGTTGCTAAGCATTGGTTAGCTTAGCAATTAAAAGCACAACAAAAGTGCATTTTGTATTTCAGTCAGAAATGACTATCGGAGCTCTGGCTTCGGAGGATCTGACATTTTGAGAGAGTGAGAAAAAATAGCTTCAGATCTTACCAAGTATAACGTATAAGCGAGATTATATAATACAGTACTGTGCAAAAGTATTAGACCACCTCTCATTTCTTCATTTTACACAATGTAAATTAAAGAAATGGGAAATAATGTTTTAGTTCGTTTAGGTTTAAAAATAAAATGGTTGTTCATGTAACAACTTCAGCAGCAACCTCATTTCCCCTCTCGTCTGTTCAGCATTCAGCATCACCAGTATACTAATCACCGGCCTGATCATCTCTCATCATCTGCAGCTGTTTTTCTACTGGTTCATGCCTTAAATTAGATACTTTTTTTCAAGATTAAATGATTTGTAGGTCACTTTGTGTCATAACAAACAATTTTTAATTTTTAACTGCTCAGGTACAGGGACTGGACTGAAAATCAGAGACAAACTTGCCACAAATGAGAGCTGAAAAAGTCCTTCAGGAAGCCTGGAGAACTATTCCTCAAGACTACATTAAAAGTCTGGCTCTTTGGAAGTAAAATATCAAGGAATGAGAGTGGTTAAAGACTTCAGCACATACTGTAGGTACTGTACATCTGTAAAAACTGTACGGCAATAAATCAGTCATTAAAACAGCAGCGTAGTCAAAGGTGACGATGGTTTAGTCAGTATTTTTATTTCACATTTTAGGTGTATAGGAAAAAAAATGGGGCAGATTAATATCCTTGGGAAAAGTTAATAAAAAAATATATATTTTTTTAATTATACACATTTAAATACTGCCTTTTTGTTTCCCCCGCCCATCACCTAAGGCCTGGTCTTCACAACGATGCCAGCCGTGGATCGAGCAATGTTGATGTTTTCCTTGGAGACCACACATGCTGCATCACAGGACAGTGTAACACACAGAGGAATGCGCTATCAACCGCCTTTTGCATGCACAGGCTCACAGATACCATCAGTTGGTCATGGTCATCATGATAGATTGATTGTTAAAATTGAGAGATTGAGAGAGAGTGTGATTACTCCAACTCCAAGAGGGTGGCTGTGGCATTGTTGGGATTTACAATCTTAACTGGCATTACTCAGATAAAAGATGAACATTTTTCTGCTTTCTGCTTTTATTTTTGTCACACCATCTTCACCATCAGAGGCGATTCTTGAGATACAGTAGTTGGGGCCCTAGGCAAACATTTTGCAAGGGACCTCTGGTGGCCCCTTACTGATTTTTAATTTGCACATGACAGTTGGGGGTTGAAGACTTGTTTCATTGGATTGAGTTATAATTGACTCTAATTTCAATTAGTCCCGTCCATGTACAAGGGGCGTTCAAGTCAAAGTGGGACGTTTGATTGTGCAGGATAACAGAACGTGGTTATGTTGAATGATTGATGCATGGATACCATCAAGGTAGAAAATTTTCTCAGCATAATCAGACTACCTGCGGCATGTCTGGAATGCTGGCCTTCCAGGAACTTCTTTAATGTCCCAAACATGTGGAAATGGCTTGGATCAAGGGTCAGGACTGTGTGGGGATAACTGTGTCAATAACTCCCAGCCGAGGACACACAATCACTCACCAAACCCCTTGCACATTACAGGAACTCGGCTGGAACTTATTGCCACATTCCCTGTACAGTCCTGACCTTACTCCAAGCCTATCAACATGTTTGGGCCATTAAAGGAGTTCCTGGGAGGCCAGTGTTCCAGACATGCTGCAGGGATGCAATAGACCGTGCATAATAAAAGTCGCGGGTTGACTCGAACGCCCCATGGTATTCAAATGAATTTATAAGCAAATTTACATATTTGTTACTATCATTTTCTAAGCTTTATTACTTTTATCAGTACTGCAGTAACTCTTTACAGTGCTAAAGTCAGGACAGTGCAGAAGTCAATTTACATAAACCAAACGTCTACAAAAAAAAACCTTTCTTTTGAAAGTAATCAGCGGTTTGTGTGTGCGTGTTTCCATTTTGGCATTCACACCATCGTCAGCACCATATTTCCCCAAAATGACAACAAAGCAAAATTAACCAGCAACGTGTTGGCAGTTATTACACTCTTAGGCATTGTGCTCTCGCTGTGGGGCAAAAACATCGCTGTGAACGGAGCAGCGAGCGAAATTCTTTCTGCGTGTAGCATGCCACAAAGGCCTTTATATCAAACACAAGTAATTACCTCCGACATCAATCACTCCCTCTTCCCCCCGCTGCGTACCGTACACACTCCATCCGTCACCATTTACCATCATACACCGCTGATCCTGCACTGCCACCACATGATCTTTAATCATCTTTCTCTATATAGGATAATTATATCCACCGATTTGGAAGAAAATGACCGACGTCAACCTCAGCGGCAACGTAAATCACACTAACGGAATCTGGAAATGGAATTTTCCTCCATGGCAGTTGTTTATTACATTAAGAGAGGTTCGAACACTTAATAAATAGCCCTGCTTGATGACCACCGGCAAGGAAAAATGTGCAAGCTGAAGTTTTTTTTTTTTTTTTTTTTTCAAGCCTGTCAGGGTTCAAATGTTCAGGACATATCACTAAGTAGTAATTAAATGAACTTTGACACATGGAGCAGATTTTAACAGCCTCGTGGGCA
>JAOTRS010012095.1:0-11173 GCA_028565755.1 Dinotopterus cunningtoni | reverse complement strand
TCGCCATTCATTCCCGCGTTGATAATCAGCGATATTTTATAAGGAGATTTAGGGGATTTAGCTCTACTTAATTTTATGTCGTTTTGAGAAAATTCATTAGTTCGTTCATCCTATTTGAAGCTTCTGAATGTATCAGATGGAGCAGGAGCAGCGATTTAGTTCTGAACTCGCTTCCGTAAAATTATCGCTAAAACAATATTGAATTTAAATAAATCAGATCTACCACAGCAGATAATAAACTATGCTGTCATAACCGAAGCAAACACCACGAATATGCCTCGTTTCGTTCAGTGTTCCTAGGCAACGGACCACGGGTTAATCGGCGGGAACGTGGTTCACTTGGCCGCGGTGTGTTATAAACCTGCAGAATGTTTCACTGCACACATAGGATAAGGTTTTATTTTTGTAAAAAAAAATAATAACCCTGATAATAATTAACAATGGACAATTATTAACAACAAATAAAGGAATGACAAGAGTTTAAGGCAAATTTTGTATGTATGTTTTTTAAGATAAATAAACAAATAAATAAATAAATAATATATGAATAAATATTTTTTATAACAACAGACAGGAGACAATACTTTATGGCTGAGAAACATGAAAGGTGGAATTGATGCACTGCATGGAGCACAAGTCTGGACTTACCCCAAGAACTTGTGCCTAAACTAAGAACTAAGCTTCTTAGGACAGACAAAAGTCTGAACTCCTGACAAGCACGATGGTCTCTGTTCCCCTCCCATTTTTTTGTCCTATCATTCTGGTTCGAAGAACACTAAGGACACACTAAGGACTCATTTACCCCAAGGAGACAGTACCAGATTAGCCGTCTGAGACCACCATTTTACCACCTCAATGTCTCAGAAAGAGTAGGGCAGGAGGCATGGCTCAAGGTGCAATGCCTTAAATAGGGAGAGGACACCCACCACTTTGTGATTGCCTGTGAGTCCAGAAATAAGACCAGCAACAAGCCCCTCTTGGTCTTCTCAAACCTTACGTCAAGGCAGAGGCCTCTAATACCTCATGGACTGGAAGGTTTATGGTCCTGAGGAAAAAAGCTGGATCCCATCCAGATTCATATAGGATCCATCCCTTATCAACAACTTCCATCAACAACACCCAGAGGCACCAGGGGAAATGCCAGTTGGTGTTTGAAGGAGAGAGGGACTGTCACAAAATAGCCAGACTGACCTGGCACTTTCAGGTTGTAACTCCACTTCAGAGTTTCTATCATCACCCAGAACTAATCTCCACCAAAACCTGTACCTGTTTAGACAATAAACATCTCAGCGCCTAAAGAATACTGAGAGATTCACTCAACAGATGCTGTGTGATATTTAGCTACTCATCAATGACCCCATTTGCCACTCGGATTGGTCTCTCATCTTTGCCCCTTGGTATTGTGTCTTCTTCTGGACTTTTGCTCTTTTGCCTACACTGGATTATGTATGACCCGGCCTATTTTAAGGATACAATTGCATAAAGAAATTCAAGGAAGCCCCACAAATTTCAGTGCATAAGAAGCAGGACTGTAAACCACTTATTAGTGAATATATGTGATCTCTGATCCTTCAGACATCACTGTCTTATGCAACCATTTGAAACTTAAGGCTTAAGGAAGCTATGCATCAATACCATCTAGAGACATCAAAGACTTCTCTGGGCTCTGTCACATCTATTTAATTCAATTCAATTTTATTTGTATAGTGCTTTTAACAAATGTCATTGTCACAAAGCAGGTTTACACAATCAAAAGAATTATTTAAGTTTGTATGGAATGTGAATGTGTATGAATCAAAATGGTCAGATAGTCTCTAATAAGCAAGCCGAGGGCAACAGTGGCAAGGAAAAACTCCCTGAGATGGCAATAGAAAGAAACCTTCAGAAGAACCAGACTCAACTGGGACCCCATCCTCATTTGGGTGAACAGAAACAGGAATTGATCTGCCTTTTATGTGGCAGGCAGTTCAGTATTACAGTTGATGTTAATTGATGTTAATATGGAGTCCAGGTAGTTATTGGAGGCTCAGGTAGACTCATAGAAAATTCCAGACATCTGGATAGTGGCACACTGGAAACATGTTTTGTAGTTTGATGAGTTCTCTGGGTCAAAGATGAAAAGGCCTTTCTAAGCTTTTATTAGGGTCAGCCCCAAAAGTCAGCATCATTCATGCCAGTGCCTGTTGCATGGGTAAGTTGCACATCTGTGGGGGTGCCAAAAAAAGAAATAAAAAAACATTCTCTTTGGAACAACATATATTTCTATCCTTTCTATCCATCTTTTTTAGAGACATCCCTGTATTTTCCATCAGGACAATGCCAAACCACATTCTCCCCAGATTACACATAAATGGCTGCTAATCACAGAATATGAAAAAGACCCTGTACATTTGCGCAGTTGAAGACCTGCTTAATAGAAAAATGTGTAAACCTTTGCTAGCTAAACTTGACCAACTACTGTCTTCAGTGCCCAAATGCTTTGTAGAAATGGGAATGTTTTTTTATATAATTAATAGTCAGAACTGTTTTCGAAGATGTTGAAGCCACCAGACTTGAAATGAGTGCATACTTTCAACAAATAATTGCATTCACATGGCAAATCACCAAATAATGAGCTGTAGAGTTTTCAAAATAGTAGAAGGTGAAGAGACTTTTCAGATTACTCATTGGAGGTCTTATTTCATTCCCTTACCTTTTTGGAAATGGGCTTGTAAGTCAATGTAAGGCTTGTAATCATTTGAGGAAGCTTACACAAGGAAACTGATTTAATACTGCTAGTCCTTGTCATGAACTCACGCACACACCACATTCAAAGTCTGCTTTCATCACTTGACATTTACATTCCCACGTTGTCATGCTTCTCACCACGCGGTCATATTTTCAAACGCTGTCATCTCGTTGCCAGATTATTGCGTGTTTTCTCAATATTCTCGCGTTTTGTTTCATAGTTTTCATGTTGTCGACCTCGCTTTGTTTCCTCGTTTTCCGTTTCTCGTCTCACGATTTAAATTAGTTGCTTCACTCTGATTTAACAGCGTTGAACTCTCACTCTCATTTCCCCGACCATGGCTCTGCTTCGCATTTTTAGCTCGACACACAGCTTCAGGATCTCACAGCTTTTCAACGCCTTACGACCCTATCTGCAACTCTGTGTCTGGATCTATCTCTCCGCCACTTTCTGGCAAAACGTAATGGATCCAGCAGTGATCCAGAGTACAACAGAATGAGGCTGGCCCTGGAGAGCCAGGGCGTCCTCCTCGGGAAGCAGTAGCAAGAGCTCCTTACCACTAGGCAGACTCTCGCCTGCCGGGAGCAGGTTGTTAAGGTTTCACCATGGATCTTGTTCTACTTACGATTACGCCATTGAATTTCAGACCCTCGCCATCACAAGCGGATGGAAGGACAAGGCCCTATCTGACGTCTTCCTCGAGGGCTTATTAGACGCAGTCAACGATAAACTCGTCTGTCAGGAGCTACCCACCGACCTTAACGTACTCATTGATCTCGCTGGTCAGGTCGTCTCGTGCCTCTGTTCGAGGTGAACTTCCAGGAGATCGCCCCCCGCTAGATCTCCCCCAGGACAGCTCACGGGTCCCTTCCTTTGAGACAGACCGATCAGGAGGAGGAGGAGGATTCTATGCAGTTAGACATGACTCGAATCTCAGAGGAGGATAGGCTGCACCACCACCAGGAGTTGGTCTGTTTCTACTGCGCAACCGAGGGACACTTACTTAAGAACTGCCCGTTAAAAGAAGGCATCCCCTAGTCAGACTGGGAGCATTAGAGGGAGCTCCTTTAGACAGACTCCCAGAACCATGACCCCAACTTCCTGCCACGTTGATCATCGGCATCCAAGTTCACTAGATTCAGGCACTCATCGACTCCGTTCTGACTATAACCTGATCAGCGCTCCTAGAGCTAGGGCGCTAAAAGCCCCTTGTGTTCCAGGGGCACCTCTGCTCTCAGTTCAGGCCCTAGACGGAAGCCCTCTGCCAGCCATCACGTGGTGACCCTTCCACTTACATTACGGATTTCAGGGAACCACTCTGAGGAGATCTGCTTGTTGGTTATTGGGAAATCCCATGCTGCTGTAGTTCTCGGCCCTCCCTAGCTAGCGCTTCATGGTCCAGATTGACTGGACTAAGCATGCCATCACGGGCTGGAGTCCTTCATGTCCCAGGTCTTGTCTTCCCTCAGTGCTCCCTCTGCCTTTCACTCCGTCTATGACTGACAAACCTCCGGATATCTCCAATGTTCCAGTCAAATACCGTGATCCCAAGCTGGTTTTCAACAAGGCTCGGGACACATTACTTCCTTCTCATGGACCATATGACTGTCTCATAGACCTCCTTTCGGGCACCTCTCCTCCAAAGGGCCGTCTTTACTTTTTGACACGCCATGGATCCTTTTGTCCATGCATTGATTATAGAGGGCTTAACGAGATAACAGTCAGGAATCTCTATCCCTTACCGCTCATGTCTATAGCCTTTGAGCTTCTCCAAGGAGCCACCCTCTTCACTAAGTTAGATTTGCACAATGCATATCATCTCGTCCAAATTAGAGAGGGCGACGAGCGGAAGACTGCCTTCCATACCCCGACTGGGCATTATGAATATTTGGTAGTTCCATTCGAACTCACCAATGCCCCTGCCGTCTTCCAGAGCCATATTACCAATGTACTCAGAGACTTCCTGAAACTTTTTATATTCGTCTATCTGGACAACATTTTGATTTTTTCTCATGACCTGGAGGAGCACATGGAGGTGATAAAACTGGCCAAGGTTCAGGCAGTCTCCAACTGGCCAACCCCAGTCCTGTGACGAGACCTCCAACAATTTCTGGGCTTTGCCAATTTCTATCACCGGTTCATTCAAGGGTACAGCTTCGTCGCTGCTCCTTCAACCTTTCTGACCTCTCTAAGATGCACTTCTGTTGGATCAAGGAGGCGGAGAGAGCCTTCGCCAACCTCAAGAGAAGGTTCATCTCAGCTCCCATACTGATCATTTCCAACCTGTCTCACCAGTTTGTGGTGGAGGTTGATACGTCCAACACCGGCGTTGGAGGGATCCTGTCCCAGAGGTCTCCACAAGATAACAAGGAAGGATGTTTCCAGCTTTGTGGCAGCCTGTGACATCTGCGCCCACTGTAAACATGACAACCGGACCCCTGCTGGCCTCCTCAGACCTTTATCCATACCTCACCATTCCTGGTCTCACATTTCACTGGATTTTCTAATAGATTTTCTAATAACACTTGTATTATGACCATTGTCGACCATTTCTTTAAGACCATTCACCCGGTTCCGCTTTCCAAGCTTCTCTCCGCCAAGGAGACAGCAGAGCAACTGATCCCCCATGTTTACTGTCTTCATGGTCTCCCCACTGAAATTGTTTCAGATCGAGGCCCTCAGTTCACCTCACACTTCTGGAAGGCCTTTTGTAAACTTATCGGGGCTACTCACTGCTAGTCATGCTTCTCACTACTCAGTCATGCTTCTCACTACTCAGTCATGTTTTCCCACGCTGTCATCTTTCCTTACACGCCCCCGGACTGCCCCACCTGCACACTAGTTTCTCATCTGGCGCTGATTTTTCCTCCGGCTTATAAGGAAGCGCAGCGCATCTCGTTGCTGGATTATTGTGTGTTTTCTTGCCTCAATATTCTTGCATTTTGTTGAATAGTTTTCACGTTGTCGACCTCGCTTTGTTTCCTTGTTTCTCGTTTAACGATTTGAAATAGTTGCGTTTGCTCTGATTTAACGGCTTTGAACTCTTGCTCTTGTTTCCCCAACCACAGCTCTGCTTTGCGTTTTTGGCTCGACGCCCTCGCTGACGGATTACACAGCTTTTGAACTCTCGCTCTTGTTACTTGACTACGGCTCTGCTCCGCGTTTTTGGCTTGACACCCTTGCTGACGGATTACATGGCTTTTGAACTCTCGCTCTCTGCAACTCTACGTCTGGATCTATCTCTCTGCCACCTCGTCGCCCCCTTCTGACAGTCCTTATGTGGAATCTGCATGTAACTGCATGAGAAAAAAATTACTATGACTCAGCATTGCCTGTTGCTTACAATTGTATTTTTAGACTCATGACTTGTTATCTGGAATAAGCACAACTGAAGCTGTCTGTAGTTGTTAGAACTTCAAACATTTGTATCTTTCTTTTTTTAGCATACTTGTGTTTAGTTAATGTGGCATAGCCCCACATAAAAATTTTTTCATCAGCTGCAACTGACCTTGGGGGCACTTTAACATGTTTGCTTCATAGGGTACCTCGAAGCGCACTTAGTGATGTTTGCTCCACTATATGGGCACCTATTATGCACCTTATCATGTTTGCTTTAATGTGGGAGCACCTTAAAGGGCACATTTCTATGTTGGCTTTGCTATGAGGGCATTTTAGAGTGCAATTTATTATTCATATATTAATTATTTATAAATTTAATTGTATAATTTATTAACACTTCAGTGGGGATTTATCACATTTTTCTGTATTGTCGAGGGCACTTGAAATTATATCTTGTTAACTTTATAGTGAGCCATTGTTGGACTAAAGAGGGGCATTGGTGGAGTCAATACTGGATTTCCTATCATTTCTTTGGACTGGTCTGTTTTCTGGGGCAGAATGACATGGTCAAAATTGTACTGTATATACAAGGTAAAAATAATACACATGCCCATTTAGACATGTGGTGCTTTTTGTGATGATGACGGAGTACAGCTAGTATCTTATCTTTTCAATATGAAAAGGTTGTTTGAAAGCACCCAATGGCTGGACCAACACACAGTAAAATGGAAAGGTCCAAGGAGCTCATTTCAAATGTGAGACAGTCAGGAATGCTTTTGGAACCATTTTTAAAAAAGAGATTTGAAAATTTAATAATAATTATGAGGAAGAGACATGTTGTCAAAATCTGGAAGAAGACCGAAAGTGTAACTCTCAGCTAAGAAAAAATTGTTTTTGATGGTCAGGAACAATCCAGAAAACACCAAGTCCCACAGCTGTCACGAACTGGAAACTGCTGGAACAAAAGCATCATTGTTGGTGCTATCCAAGAAAGTAGCCCCTGCACCACAATCCAGACCATTAAGCTTGTTTAAAATTTTCAGCTGACTACAGGCATCAGACCCAACACCAAACACAACTCCCAAAGCCTAGACAACTGGAATTCTATCAGACCTAATTACAAACCTATATAAAAGACCCTTTGAACTTTGTGTGATTTTCCAGATTTTGACCTAGGGTGTCTGACCCAATATATTCCCCTCACACACGCCTGTCTGTTTTATGGATTTTAATATTGGATTACCCGTCTTTTTTGCCCAGTGTTTGCTCAGTGTTTGAGTGTAGTTTTTGAATGAAATTCTTAACTGCACTTGCATTTTCTGGAACTCATTTCGTAACAACAAATTTTAATCAGTAGTTTGTTCATAAGATTAAATGTAAGGAATTTAGCCCCAAGAACACTGTACCAACTGTTAGTGGAAGCATGATGATTTGGGGCTGTTTTTTTTGTTTTTTTTCTTCTTCACCATTAAGAAACAGGAGTACAGTACGTCAGAATTCTTCAGCATAACCTCAATTCTTCAGCTGGAATTGAAAATTGAAGATAATGGCTGTCATGCTCTTTCACATGCCCTGCCCCTTTACACACTGGCATCCCATTCACAATTAATTTCTCCTGGCATTTAAGGAAGCGCAGAGCGCTGTCTTGCTGCCAGATTATTGTGTGCCTTCAGAGCCCAGTTTTATCGCATTTCTTTTTTTGTGTTAGTTGTTTCCATTCTCGACCTTGCTTGTTCTTGGTATTTGCTTCTAGCCTCTTGGTTTTGGATCTCGTTCGCTGTTTTTCCTCCCTGCTGGTTTTGACCTCTCGCTTTAGTTCACGTTTCCATCTCTGCTCGCTTTACTTTTTGGATTTTTTTGCATCACTGACTGACTCATTGGCTTTGAACTCTCGCATTGGCTCACAACTACGTCTATGCTCGCTCCCTTTTTGATTCACGCACCGCTGACTGATTTACCTGCCTTTTTGACCTGTTGCACAGGCTCTGAATTGCTTCACTAGGATTTTCACCCAAAATATTGAAGTGCTCGACTACCGGCGCGCCATACCTCCCTCGTCTGATAACCACGTCTGAGCCAAGCCCCTTTGGCTCTGTAAATCTGCACTTGGGTCCTGCTCCTCTAACTCTCTTCAACTCTCTGCTGTGCCTTACAGGGACGGTATTTAAAATGAGCCATTATAGAAAAACAACAAATTTAAGAGTGATCAAATAAAAAAAAATATTCAACAATAAAAGTTGAAGGTTTCGGCTAAAGGTGATTTTTTTTCGAAAATCTCACCACAGTGTTCAGGCATATGATGGAAGCATGTAATCTTTGATCTTTAAACTATATGTGACAATTTGGAATAAAGTGCCCTCATGTGTAACTATTCAGTGGAAGAATACAGTATTTACTGACACAAATTAAAGTTCCCCACAAGCAGGAAGCAAGAGATAAATTGTCTTTGAAATAAAGATGATGCATTGCTATGTTGTTTGTCAGTTATAAAACATTCCTATTTTATATTATATTTTTAATATAATTTTTAATGAGGTGTGTAAACTGCAATCGTGTAAGAAAAAAAAAATCACATTGCAAAAAAGGAAACGCATATTTTCCTATTCTGCATTTTAATAAAATATCATCATCATGATCATCATCATCAACAACAGAAACAAACACTACAACAACAACAACAATAATAAACTGATAATAAAACAGTTCAGGGCATAAAGGATTTTATTTTTGCCTAGCCTTATAAGTTTCAGTTTTCAGTTCATTTTCAGATTTTACAGTTTCTGACCTTTTTAAACAAAAATGTATCACTTTATGGTAACGTATTGCAGTATCATTGCCACATTACTATATTTCCAACAGACATTTATTATTATTATTATTATTATTATTATTTATAGAAAGTATAGCATAGAAAATAAGTGAGTGAGAGAATGCGAATAATATATAAGTTTAGAAATATTAGGGGTGTGATCAAACAAGAAACATCTCAAATTCAGTAAGCACCATCTTTTGTCTAACAAACACAGTGAAACCACAACATATTATCTTAAATAGCAACACACATTTAAAGTATAAAAAAAACTAGCCTGGTTAATCTGTGCATGCCAGGTGGTGTTTGTTGGAGAGGGGGACTGTCACAAGACAGCCAGATTGACCTGACACTTACAGGTTGTAACTCCACTTCTGAGTCTATCTCAGCACACAGAACTAATCTCCTCTAAAACCTGTACCTGTTTAGCCAATAGACATCTCAGTGCTTAAAGGATGCTGAAAGATTACTTGAAACTGATATGAATTACACGAAAAACATGATTTAATTAATGTGGAAGCAACATAACTAAGAGTCACACATTATAAACACTTTGATAAACACAAATGATAGCTACAAATGGTCCAAATGCTCATTACATACATTTGCTGTTTGCAAGCATTTTATAATTTTGGTGTTGATTCTAAATTTACAACTAAAACTACTTCAAAACATTTTTCTCACAGATCCACCATGTTTTAAGAGAGCATGGTTTGTCATTCCAGCCCATCTTATCTGGAAATGCCCTGATCTCACCACAGTCTTCATTATTATCTGCATCATTCGGTTCCCCCTTATACCAGTACCTAAAAGCAGAGAGAATTAGAATCAGTCTACGTATATTCAATGTCACACCTTTAAATCAACCTCCTTACCCTGTGTTCACTGAGATTTATAACAGTAAGAACAAGCCTATAACTCCAGTAAGACTAAATATCAGCATGGTTTCATTTCCAGTGCACAGGAAAACTGGAAATACAATCTGGACAGTCTGATAAATAAATAAAAATACAGAATTAATTCTCGTCTCTCACTCAGTGTCACTGGTCAGTTCTGTACCATCCACCCATTTCCACTTTCCCTCTGTGTCTCTGTCACACAGACCAATCCAAGCCTGTTTATTGTTGTCCAGGTGGGTTATGATGAACTCCTGTGATTAAAAGAAGAGAATGGCTTTCTCCATCTACACACACACACACACACACACACACACACACACATGCACACCTGTTCCTCTCTGCTGTTTATGATCACCAGGTCTGCTCCTCTCTCTCTACAGTCCTGTCTGCTCTCAGCCCAGCTCTTCTTCTCAGTAGAGATGTAGTAAATACTGGAGCTGAAGAATCTCCATCCTTGTTGAACAAGATCTGATCACACATGCAACATAAAAATGTTCTGGGTGCTCCCTTAGTATATATTTTTTATGTCCATTCATGGGTTTTAATGGGAAATTTAATATTAATTTATTCAGTATTTGCTCACCTTTAATAGTCAAAGTGTAATTAAACTGACACTGGTCTCTTTCTTTAATCAGGTTGTTGTAACTGGTCTGTAACCGGTCTCTCTCTTTAGTCAGGTTGTTGTAACTGGTCTGTAACCGGTGTCTCTCTTTAGTCAGGGTGTTGTAACTGGTCTGTAACTGGTCTAACTCTATATACAGGGTAATGTAGCTGGTCTGTAACTGGTTTGTCTCTATAGTCAGTATGGTGTTACTGGCCTGTAACTGGTCTATCTCTATAGTCAGGTTGATATTGCTGGTCTGTAACTGGTCTCTCTCTATTGTCAGGTTGTTATAGCTGGACTGTAACTGGTCTCTCTCTATGGTCACGTTGTTATAGCTGGTCTTTAGCTGGTTGTTTTTTGTATTCAGGTTGGTGAATTTGATCCACAGCACGGTGATGGCAGTCAGCAGAAGAACACACAACAGCAGTGCACACACTGCAGTCAGTCTGTAACATTTGTTACCTGTGGTGTTGAATGGAAGGTCATCTTTTAATAGGTACATGTTTATTATAGGTAATGTGCATGAAAATGCCTTGTGTGTTGAGTGTAACCTTTTGTGACCTTTCGTTTTAAAATAATAAAATGTGCATTCTGATGACAATGAAAAGTTACATTTTAAAAAGCCTCTTTTATAATGCATTTCAAATTGATTTTATTGCATTACCAGTATTACTACTATTAGTTGTATTACTAGTAAAGAAGATTAAGCTGCCCTGTGATGGATTGGCACACCACCTAGGGTGTGCCTCATGCCCTCAGACTCCGGGAATAGGCTCCACCACCACAACCCCCCC
>JAOTRS010011948.1:0-11179 GCA_028565755.1 Dinotopterus cunningtoni | reverse complement strand
TTTCCAATTCACACAGATTCGTTTGAGCTGAAGGATGCAGGTGTGTGTGTGTGTGTGTGTGTGTGTGTGTGTGTGTGTGTGTGTGTGTGTGTAGGTTTTAATGTATGTTTTAGTGTATGTTCGGGGCTGGTAGGGAGTTTTTCATTTTTTTTCATTTTTTAATTTGATCTATAATAGTAATAATAATACATTTAATTAAATTTTTTATATGTTTGTGTATGAAAATTGTTCAACAAAAAAAAAATTGGAAAACAAAAAATTCTGAGATTTGTTGTGCACTCAGGTAGCAAAAACATTCACAGGAGACAGTTGATGGTCATAACGAGTGTTTATTTTTATTAAGTTTACTCACTTACTCACCCACTCACTTGTCGTCTATACTTTTATACATGATTTATCCTGGTAAAGGGTTATGGGAAGCCTGCAACCTATCCTAGAAGACTTAGGGCACGAGGCTGGGTATATCTTGGACAATCTGCCAATCCATTGCATGGTGCACACACATACTGTACACATACACTATGGGACAATTTGGGAAAACCAATTAGCCAAATCTGCATGTCTTTGGACTGTGGAAGGAATTCAGAGCACCCAGAGGAAACCCAGCAAGCACAGGGAGAACATGCAAACTCCATGTACACAGACCCCAAGGCGGGAAACAAACGTGGAGGTTCACGGCAACAGTGTTAACCACTAAGCCACCATGCCACATTTATTAAGTTTATACCATTATTCATTTTCCATACCACTTATCCCGTACACTGACCCTGGAGCCTACCCCAGTGAACTTGGTGAACACGGCAAAGTACAGCTTGGATTTCGTGCCAACTCATCTACTACCATACTCTACAGGGAATTTGTTAACACCAATCAGCCTACAGTACATGTCTTTGGACTGTGTGAAGAAACCAGAATACCCTGACAAAACCCACCAAGCACACACAGACTGCAGGCAAGATTTGAACCCCTAACCCTGCACGTATGTGATGACAGCGCTAATGAGTAAGCCATAACACCCCTAATTGTATAAAAATTATTTTTATGTACAGGCTTGAAGAGTTTAAGAAGTGCCTGTGTTGTTTCTAACATTGATGGATATTTCATGATTTTTGCTTTTGAGTATTGTCTTCTTCTTCTTCTTTTCCCGTTAGGGGCCGCCACAGCAGACCATTATATATATATTATAGACTATATTCTAACTCTGTGTACCACATCTTCCTTTGTCACTCCAACCTTCTGCATGTCCTCCCTGCCATCTCTCCTTCTCTTCTGCTCTCTCCTCTTCTCTCTCTTATTCTCTCTCTCTCTCTCTTTCCCTTTCCCTGTCTCTCTGTCGAGCTATACATGTCGCTCCTGAGCTGAAAGTGATCCAGACCCCCTCTGCCCTCTGGACCTGTCTTACTTGTCCGGGTCCTGGTGTCCTGCTTCTGGTTGGAGATCTTGTCGCGTGAATGCCCTGTGTGGTCTGCCTGGAATGCGTGTGGTGACTGGAGACGGTTTCACTTTTCCATGAAGACGGTCCTGGCCTCGGCTGTTGCTGACAGCTGTACTCTGAGGACTCATGACTGCAGTCACTCGATAGTTCAGGACTGGAGTTTTCTATAGTCTATCTAAGCCTCCAATAATGAAGTGTAATCCATATTAACTTAAACACATCTCCTGTTATACTGAACTTCTAGTCTCACAGTATGATGCAGATTAATCCCTACTATCTGTTATCACCCAAATGAGGATGGGTTCTCTGTTGAGTCAGGTTCCTCTCAAGGTTTCTTGCCACTGCCATCTCAGGAATTTTTTCCTTGCCACTGTCGCCGTCGTCCTCGGCTTGCTCATCAAGGACAATCTTATCATTTTGATTCATACACATTCACATTTCATACAAACTTAAATAATTCTTTTGATTGTGTAAAGCTGCTTTGCGACTATGACAATTGTTAAAAGTGCTATACAAATAAAATTGAATTGAATTGAATTGAATTGAATTGATACACCCCTCATCCTTCCTCTTCACATGCCCAAACCATTTTAATCTGGGCTCTCTAACTTTGTCCTCAAACCGTCCTACGTGCACTGTCCATCTAATATACTTATTCCTAATCCTGTCCATTCTTGTCATTCCCAAAGCAAATAGCAGCATCTTCAGCTCTGCCACCTCCAGCTTTACTTAGCAGTAGTGTAGTGGAGATCATCTTCTAAAAATTCAGTTTGATGATGTGGCACAAAAGTAATATTTTATTGACGGGGTGGCACGGTGGCTCCAGAGTCCGGGTTCGATTCCTGCCTCGGGGTCTGTGAGCTTGGAGTTTGCATGTTCTCCCTGTGTTTTGTGGGTTTTTTCTCCAGGTACTCCGGTTTCCTCCCACAGTCCAAAGACATGCAGATTAGGCTAATTGGCGTTCACAAATTGCCTGTAGTGCGTGAATGAGTGCATGTGTGTGTGCCCTGCAATGGATTGGCAGGGTGGACCCCGCCTCGGACCCTGAGTCTCCTGGGATAGGCTCCAGGCCCCCAGTGACCCTGTACACAGGATACAGCGGTATAGACAATGAGCAAGTAATATTTTAGTTTATATTGAAAGTCAGTAAAACTGTATGTTTCCTGCTAAACGTACAGAACAGAAATACAGTAAGATGAGCTAGTGTTTCTCTCTGTGTGTGTGTGTGTGTGTGTGTGTGTGTTAGCTCTGCAGGGCTGAGAAGAGAATCCCGATCCTAGTTGATCTCACAATAAAAATGACTTCAGCCAAATGAAAACCTAAACCACGCCATTTTTTCACTCCTGCTCGACTTCCTATCGGACCTGATTGTAACCTACAACATTCTCGTGTGTGTGTGTGTGTGTGTGTGTGTGTTTATGGTACACGATGTGTGTTTTGCGCTCTAACTCCAGAATCCAGTCCGGGTTTTCCATCGGATTCTTGCTTCAGTTTATTGTGTGCGCGCGCGCTCAGGGGCGGATCACAGCCCGGCAGCCTGCAGTGTTCCTTCGCGCTTCACTCTGTGTGTGTGTGTGTGTGTGTGTGTGTGTGAACTCAGTCAGTACACACACACGGTATATTTTTAGGCATGCCTCAGTAAAGTACAACATGTCTCGTTGATTAATGATTCGTTCTTTACACACTGAGGGACTAAATAACGGACAAACGCAGGGACTATTTGTCGCGTCCGCTCCGTCTCTCTAACCCGTACAGTACAATGCATTCCTGTGTTGTTGCGCGCGTGATGCGGCCCGCCTGCCTGCTGTTCCTGTAAACTCCCGCCTTAACTTCAGGACCGAGCCTGAGCCTCACATCCTGCTCTGCTTTCACAGGCTGTACACACAGTTACCATGGCATTCAATTAACTACAAACCTCACACCAGTGCACAATCACTAAATTAAAAACGCACAAATTTTGTTAATTGTTAGATAAACAGTTAGAAAACAGCTTACATGTCAGTAAACATGCATGGCTCAGGGGTTTCCTTATAATGAATACTCTACAACCAATGCATCAGCACATTCATTAGGTTTTAATTGATTTCTAAAGTAATTCAATTTAATTGTATTGATATATTTTACTTATATTATAGTCATTACTGCAAAGAAGCGTTATAGAATCAAAAGAAAATTACGGAAATGTGTATGAATTGTAGGAGGCATGGGGGCGTAGTGTTTAGCACTGTCACCTTGCACCTCCAGGGTCTGGGTTCGATTTCTGCCTGAAGTTTGCATGTTCTCCCCGAGCTTGGTGGGTTTCCTCCGGGTACTCCGGTTTCCTTTCACAGTCCAAAGACATGCAAATTATGCTAATTTAGGCTTTTGACAAGATGTTGGAGCATGTCTGTGGGGATTAGTGTTCATTCATGAATTCTACAAGAACATTAATGAGCTCAGGTGCTGGCGTTGGGATGTCAACTACCCTTCCCTCCAGGCAGCTAATTCAGAACCTGTGCCCAGTTTTAAATCAATTCTTTGTTTTCTGACAGAAATTATGTGACTCTCCAGGTCATGAAAAAACACTAGCACCAGACAAGAATTAGCGCCTCGTTGACTTCGGTGGAAAATAAGTAAAGGAGGCTCCAGTTCCAGTTCATCCCAAATGTGTTCAGTAGGGTTGAGTTGAGGGGTTGAGCTCTGTGCCTTCGAGTTCTTCCACTCCAAGCTGACTTGCTGGATAAAGACTTTAGCTCTTGTAAAGGGAATCTGTAACACTACAGGACACAGGAACATCCTATACAACTGTATACTTTCTATTTTGTGGTAAAGGTTTTGGGAAGAACTACATATATATTGGTGTGATGGTCAGGGCGCACATACGTTTCCCATATAGTGTATATTAGGCCAAATAATACTGACAATCATGTTGAATTCAGTTGGAAAATAGGAGATTTAGTGAAAAATTAGGGATAGGAATCACCAGGGCCCACCCTGATTATTGCGTTTCTGTTAAAATAAAAATATTTCATAAAAATAAAATTATTATTATTTACAATTTTGTTAACAATTCTAAACAAACTTATCTGCCTGCTAATGTGTGAAGTTTAAAGTGCACCATCTTCAGGATCATAGAGGAACTGCAACATTTTACTACATCAAAATGCAAACGTATATAAATTAAAAACTAATTTTTTTTTTTTGAGATTGTGTGGTGAATTGCCACACAAAGGACTCATGATACAAACTGAATCGAGTTTTCTCCCATCTCTATAGATACATAGATGAATGTATAACCTTATTCCTTGTGACATCTTCATAATTGGGGCTGAGAGTCCCACACTTGCGCTAAATCCCAGTTTATGGACTTTGATTGGGTTTGGAAGAAAAATGCCAGTCAACAGAACCAAATTATCGAACATCCTGACTCATGGCTTGATAATGCACCATTAATTAATCAGACTCCTGGAATTCAGTGTCAGACTGATGCTTTTCATTCTTTACTGTGCTCTTCAATGGTCCTTCTTGGACATGCAGCACCGCCTATGTGACTTGTGGCATTGTGGTTGCTAAGTAAAGAGAAGAGCTTAAAGCATTTTTTCAATAAAATACTTGTATACCCTTCAAATAGAAGAGGTCAGTGGGTTAACAATGTTGAAGCTTTGTTGAGATATTTTGTACAAAGACGGGTGCAGCCATCCAGTGTTTTCCACTAAATGAGCTTTGCAGTAGATAGGTAGTAAAGCCACAAAAATACACTTAGAGAGGGTATTCAGCATGGCAGAATTACCTAGCTGAGGCAATATTTAGTGGAGTACCAGACAGACAAAAAAAAAATTCATACTACTGTAACAGAGTGAGAGTGACAGGACAATAAAACTCAGTAATGCAGCAACTTCATCCTCCAACCATGTTCACTCTTCATGCGATCCACACTGTTTTTCACTCCTGCCAGTAAAGTTTATGCAGAAATGCACCTAATTATATCAGAGGAATGGGTTTTTAGTTTTGTGTCTTGTCCTAGATCATGTTCATTGTATGCTGTAATGAATTACAGTTCTGCTTTAGTCATCTTAAGGCATCGTACATGACATAACCAGCACCTCCATAGTTTACAAATGTTTTGACAGCAGAGTGGAAATCTGTACCAGGAACAACACAGCAATGATCTGGATATATAAATATTCCAGACAACAGAAAGCTCTTTCAGAGTGCTGTCATTAAAAACACAGTGACAAGTGCTACTCAACAGTTCCATCTACTGACCGTAAAGTTGTAACACGCCATGGATCAGGTAAGACAGGCAAATTTAGTCTGGAAGTGGATTCTGGTCAAGTGGACTTGTTGGTTTGAAACGTTTCACTACTCATCCAAATCTGAGATATAAAGAAGCTACTTAGATAAGTTGCGAAACGTTTCGAACCAACAAGAAGAAGCCTGTTGAGATGATTTAACTTCCAGATAACTTCTCCTGGTCTAGTGAGAATTTTCATTGACTTAACAAACCAACCACACCTTAGATGAAGATGAAGATATGAGTCTTGTCTGTGACTCAAGTAATTCCATCAAACCAGCTGACGGTGTTCCTTTTTTTTTTCTTTTTTCCTAGAAATGACAGCAGGGCTACTTTAAAATTGTAAATATGTTCATACAGCGTATGGGTCAAGCATTATATTTGTAATATACTGTAGTCTTCCCTGTGTACATTTGGCCTTTTGTTGTCAATACCTAAATCATACCAGTCAGTTTTGACCGGGAACACAAAAGTTGTTATTTTGTCCCACAGTTTAAAAGATTTAAGTTGTTTTAAAAAAGTGACTTTGGTAAACATTTCATTGAAGTACTCTGTGATAAATAGTACAGGAAGTTTCATCATAGTATTTGTTATAGACAAAATAATATCTATATAATGTTTTTTCCTTAAAACGAGTGGTATAAGCTCAGGTAAATGAGGCCTGCCGGACATACACAGCAAATATACCTTCAAAACTTGTGATGTTCACAAGAGCTGAAGTTGATAAAAAGATCTAATACAACATTAGGTGATAATATATGAATTATTGTGGATTTATAATGATATAAAATTATCCGGTCAAAAGTGACAAGGAACATATGATACCACTTTCCTTCTCCCAAACAACATAAAAGAAATCCTTGTCCCAAACAAGATAACTTACAGTAGAAGTAGTTCTGTACATTTTACAGAAATGTATTACATTTAATTCAGATTATTTGCTATAAAACAAGATCCTGGCTGCCATGAATAGTTTAAACTAGCCTGGTCTGGCAACCCTGAGGAGTGGAGAGACATAGAATCCAAGTTAATTGACGTCCACAGTGACGTTTTCACAGATGGTGATGATTTGCGTTGCCATGTCATCGGCTGGTGTTGGTCATTGCTTATCAAGTCCAAAGTCTACCAGGAGATTCTGGAGCACTTCATGCTTTCGTCTACTGACAAGCTTTATGCGGTTGCTGATTTTATGTTCCAGCTGCACCAGCCCACAATGCCAAAACTACAACTAACTGGTTTGCTGGCCATGATATCATTGTGCTTAATTGGTCAGCTAATAGAGGGAATCTGTAAATGATTGTCAAGAGGAAGATGGGAAACACCCTACTCAATAATACAGATGAGCTGAAGGCTGATATCAAAGCAACCTGGTTTTCAATAATGCCTCAGCAGCCATGCCATGTCACACTGATGAACCAAATTTGAGATATAAAGAAGGATTATCAATATATAATTCATGCTAAAGGACCCCTGACCAAGTAGTAAGTGCATAAATTAACATACTTTGCAGAATTTCTGTATTATCAATCTTTTCTGATTGATCTTAGCAAATATTCTAATATTTTGAAATACTGGATTGTAGTTTTTGAATACTAAGTTGTAATCATCGGAATTAAAACAAAAAAGGGTTGAAATATTTCACTTTATAGGTAATGAATCTAGAATATATGAGAGTTTCACTTAATTGAATTAACCTACAAAAAAGTTACTTTTTTGATGTTACGATTAAGTGATCTGTGTTTCAATGGCTTTTTAGTGGGATAGGAGAAGATCAGCTGGTCATTGGTCCCTACGGCGTGGGTGAACCTTGGGTGCCCATGGTCCTGTCACCAGTTTATTGGTATTTGATTGATAATGTTAATATGTTAATATGTTAACATTATGGCTGATTATTGTATCATTGAACAGCTGCCCCTATGGTAAATAGATAAATAGGGTTGTTGTTGTTGTTGTTGGTCTTTAGGGTACAGATGTGATTTTCCTATAAACTCAGATTCAAATATTCAAATTCAGTTTCAAAATATATTATTAAGAAAAACGTATTCAATTATTTGAAATTTAAAACTACCAGAATTAATGTCTGATTTATGACTGACGCAACTAGTCAAAACCAAACAGTGCATCACTTGCTGCTTATAATGTACTTTATTATCTGATTGTATTAATTTAATCATGCTCTAAGTCTCATAAACCTTTCAGCTGTCAATGAAAACAAGAGCCAAATGTAAGTGTTGTTGATGAGCCCATTGAAACACAATGCCCATAATACCTTCTATGATCATAGATGTTATTTAAACCAATTAGTGTACAATTGGCAGCTTGGAGTCTCACCCTAAGGGAAGAGCCAACCCAATTTAATTACATCCTATTTATATTACGATTTTAACAACAGACACAGTCACAAAGGAGCTTTACAGAGATACGGATATGGATTTAAATGAGTGAGTCAGTGGCAACAGAACTAAAACCACCCTTTTTAAAGATTTGGGGTAGTGTGAACAGATTGTGCATGTTATGATGTGATGTGCTAAGATAGGGGTGATGTGCTCATATCTTCTGGTTTGAGTCAGACTCGTTATATTTTTTATCTTAATAATATCTCAGAAATTTTAAAAGGCTATCCTAGTAATATTATCTAAATAGGCTTCAAAGGTGGACTAAGATTCAATAAAATGAGCAATGTATGATTGTTCGCTTTCAATAGGAAACTTCCTAATACAAGAGGCGCTCAAGACAAACCTGGCCATGTGACTAAATGTCTGGTAAATTGAAGGCGTGAAAGTAGATTGACATTTACAGATGACTTTAATCACAGTACAGTGATGAGACTCCGAGGTGGCTCGAAGTCCACTGCACTCGATCCCGTGAACATTTTGCGAGTGGAATACCTGATCCTTGAAAATCGACTTATAACTTGTCGCCAACTTATAGAAAAGACACAGGCATCTGTGGGAACTGTACACACAGTCATTCACCAACACCACTTGCGCATTTCAGGAACTCGGCTGGGAGTTAATGTCACGTCTCCTGCACAGTCCTGACCTAAAGGAGTTCTTGGAAAACCAGCGTTTTAGAAGTGAAGCAGGCATAGAACCACTCCTATTGTTGGATAACAACAATAGAATCGTCTTGTTGATTTTAGTAGGAGGAAGATAATCAGCATCCAGTGTTTTATGTCTTAGTGTCTCTCATTTGGCCTTCCTGAAATGTACTGCTGTGTTACTTTTACCACAGCAGTGGAAATAACACTGGGCAAAAAAATGTACCTATTTCAAAAGGGCCTGCATTAAGTGAAGAAAACGACTAAGAAAATAAGGCTGAAACAACTGGAATTGGGATAAGAGCTGTCCAACACATTATTACACCCTGAGAGTTTAGTGCTGACCCCTCAACTTCACTGAAGGCACGTGATCAAAAAATAAACTTGTGATTGTGATAGGAGATGGGAGGTCGGGAAAGAGCATAGTGCCCACAAGCCTCTGGAGGCCGCATTATGAACACTATATATACATGCATACCTGCATATACTGTATATAGAGCATGATATAGTGAAAAACCAATAAACCAGATGACTAGTGCTAGTGGCTGATATATCTGACGGTGGGTGATGTGAGGAAAGGAGCTCAGCGAGAAGATCTTCTGCTTCTCGCTCTGTTCTATAATCACACTTTAATGATTTTTTTTTTTTTGCTAAGAAAGATCTAATTTAAAATCCATTTAAAACACAAGCAGTGTGATTATAAAGCTGTCCCAGTGTTTTAGAGTTAACTCTAGAGAATCTTAATTCAACAAATATGCTTTTGGATAAAAAAAAACTAGTGTTGCACATATAAATTTCTTACATAATTTATTTCTGTTTAATAAATAAGAGAGTTTGATTTTGTACAATAGTCTGTGTCTATCAGAAACAAAAATTCAAAATTCAGACAATGTTGACAATGACATAAAGTTTACACTGGCTCATGATACAACCTCCTTACTGGTCCAGAAAGTCCAGCTGCAGTCAAACGTCACTGAATAGTCCACTGACTCGTTGTGTGTAACCCTGGATTACCAGAAGCAGGAGTGGCAGCATTTTCTCTACGATTTCTCAGATGACGTCATGGAATGGTCCTATAATCACATTGCAAATTTCATGCAGAGTGCGCCTTAAGAAGATGTAATGTTATCCATGTAAAAGTAAAGCTATACTGAGCATGATGGAAATTTTCCAGGATAAGCGCTATAGAGATTGAGTGAGAGAGTGAGTGAGCGTTCTTATTGTTATATATACTGTATGTCAGAAGACATATCCTGAGGGTCAAATTATTGGCCTGTATCAAGAAAAGAAAGCAGTTAAGGAGATTGTTGAAACTACTGAAATTGGGTTAAGAACTGAAAAATACATTATTAAAAAATGGAAGGATAGTGGTTAACCATCATCTTCGAGGAATACATGTGGTCAGAAAAACAACCTGAATGAGATGATTTAAATGCTTAGTGAAATTAAATCATAAAAAAGTAGAACTCATGGCTATATTTAAAAGTAAAAGTAAACATTTACATATACACAACCCAAAGGGGATTGGAACTAAACAGCTGTGTAGCCTTACAAAAAAAAAAAGCTACTTATCAGTGAAGCTCATCAGGGAAATATCTTCTATTTGCTATAGGGAGCATAAAGAATCGACTGCAGCACTGGAAAAGGGTCTGGTCTGATGAGTCCAGAATTACCCTGTTCCAGTGTGCATCAGGGTACCAAGTGAGCCGGATGAAGTGATGCACTCGTCATGTTTATTGGCTACTGTACAAGCCTCTGGCAAAGCGCCTAAGCGTCTTGACTCAGCAACGTTATGTGGGCAAAAAATGAGGTCAGCTGACGAGCTAAATGTACTAAATGACCATAATTTTCCATCAACGTATTTTTTCTTTCCGGATACTTCAAGATGACGATGCCAGGATTCATTAGATTCAAATTGTGAAAGAATGGATCAAGGGGCATGATGCCCAAAATGCGGTGTGTGTATGTATTATTAAAAATTATTACTATTATTAAAAATTATCCTCATCATTATTAAACGTCTTCATTCTGAAGTGTGTTGGTTTAGAATCAGGAACCAGTGGGTACAATTTCAAAGACCAGAGAAACATTACTAACTGAGACACCCTGGCCAGCAGAGGGCAGACATGCACTACTGGTCTCATTCACCGCGTGTTTAACTTCTCATGTCAAGCCTCAGACACCTAGTCACTAAAACCAAAGTTTTGCAAACTTCAGGTATAAGGGTTATATATAGAGGGGGAAGGGGGTTATAAATACAGGGGTATAGGGGTTATATATACAGAGGTATGGGGGTTATAAATACAGGGGTATGGGGGTTATATATACAGGGGTATGGGGGTTATATATACAGAGGTATGGGGGTTATATATACAGGGGTATGGGGGTTATATATACAGGGGTATGGGGGTTATATATACAGGGGTATGGG
>JAOTRS010011907.1:0-11182 GCA_028565755.1 Dinotopterus cunningtoni | reverse complement strand
CAGTTTTTAAATGAAGAAAGCTGAGTCAAATTTTAAAATTTCACTTGACTGTTGATTGAAGAAATTGCTTAAATAGAACTTGTCTGACAAAGTGAAGCACGCTAAAAGATCTAAAAAAGCAATATTATCTAAAGAAATTCAAAAAAAGATGAGAATGTTAGGGCTCAGAGAGGGCATGGTGGGCAGAGAAGCAAAGTAATCGACCTTTGTCTCTTACATGAAGTATGAGTCTGGAAAGGGTTACTAAGCCATTTCTAAGGCTTTGGGACTCCAGCGAACCACAGTGAAAGTCTTTATCCACAAATGGAGAAAACTTGGAACAGTGTTGAACATTTCCAGGAGCAGCCAGCCTACCAAAATTACTCCAAGAACACAAAGGCGACTCATCCAGGAGCTCATAAAAGAACCCAGAACAACATCTCAAGGATGCAGGCCTCATTTGCCTCAGTTAATGTCAGTGTTCATGATTCAACAATAAGGAAGAGACTGGGCAAAAATAGCCCCATGGGAAAGTTCCAAGGCCAAAACCATTGCTGGCCAAAAAGAACATAAAAACATGTGTCACATTTACCAAAACATATCTTGATTATCCCCAAGACTTAGGGGAACTTGAAGGTGTGTGTCCTTTTACATCTGGCATCAAACTAACACAACATTTCATAAAAAGAACATCATACCAGCAGTCAAATATGGTGGTGGTAGTGTGATGGTCTGGAGCTGCTCTGGGTTTATGAATGACTTGCCATAATTGATGGGACCATGAATTCTGCGCTCTACCAGAAAATCCTAAAGGAGAATGTCCGCCATAAGTTCGTGACCTCAAGCTCAAGAGCATTTGGGTTATGCAGCAGGACAATTAACTGAAACACACCAGCAAGTCAACGTCTCAATGGCTAAAAAGAAAAACAGAATTAAGGTTTTGGAGTGGCCTAGTCAAAGTCCAGACTTAAATCCGTGGCATGACATTAAACCCTCCTTAAACCCTTCAATGTGGCTAAATAAATTCTGCAAAGAAAAGTGGGCCAAAATTCCTCCAGAATGATGTGAAAGACTCATTGCCAATTATTGCAAATGCTTGATTGCAGTTGTTGCCAGCAAGTTATTAGGTTTAGGGGGCAATTACCTTTTCCTAAAGGGCCAGGCAGGTATGGACAGCTTTTTTTCCCTTAAAAAAATAAAATCATAATTTAAAAACTTTTGAACCCACTTGGGTTATTTTTGTGTGATATAAAAATTTGTTTGATGGTGAATTTTCTTGTACAGTATCAAGCAAAAAGAGAAATTTTCGTCTAACAAAATGGCTTGTCTAATGTCCGATGTCTAATTTTACCTAAACATAATTATCTTAGTATGATATAACATGTAAAAATGGTTACTATACTATACTGATTTTGATTACTCTAAAGATCCTTTTTTTTTTTTTTTTTAAATCTCTAAATGCTAAGCCTGGTCCTTGTGTCAGGTGGACGAAGCATGGACAGAACTGAGCTTAAGTTGCTTATATAGCTATTAGTTGGGCTTACCATCCGAGAGAAAGTCTACACAAGCAGCAGACTTTTGTGCTTGCCATCCCAAACCTGACATAAAGCTAATAAAGCGTTCAGCTGGAAGGACATCATACCTACTGTATAATAAAACTGTATGAATTAGTGACAGGGTAATAGTATGTTAATGTTTTACTGCCTATGGACATGGTGATTTACTAGCATTAAATAAAGCATGATTGTGGTGATGTACGAAAAAGTATATGTCTGATCTTATATGTGTTGTCTGTAGCTAAAAAGTAACCGGCTGATGGTTTTGGAGTCGCCTGTTCAATGTCCTGACTTAACCCAATTGACAGGATGTTGAAGCACCACACAGTATCATATACTGTGTATGACTATATATGTAACATAAATAAAAACTCAAATATATGCACAAATGTCACATTTGTTTTGGGTTAGGTTTAAATGGATGTTTTAGTTTTTCACAAAGGTCCTATGTCATGCCGACAGTAAAGCCTCCTGAGATCATTCATGTGTGGGGTTGTTTCTCAGCCAAGAAAGCAAGTGGGCTTACCCATTACATGTTGAGAACGGGTGACCAAAAAAATCCACAAATTCTGACCAACTCCAAGGACTGATTATTCAAGAATGGGCTGCCATCAGTCAGGATGTGGCTCAGAACTTGATTGACAGCATGCCAGGGTGAATTGCAGAGGTCTTGAAAAAAAGGGTCAACACTGCAAATATTGACTCTTTGCATGAATTTGTAGTAATTGTCAATAAAAGCCTTTGACACTTATGAAATGCTTGAAATTATACTTCAGTACACCATACTAACATCTGACTAACAGATCTAAAAACATTGAAGTAGCAGACTTTGTGAAAATGAATATTTACGTCTTCCCATCCATTTAGGCTACATATGACCGTTCTTGTATGTTCTGCTACGGACTTTAAACTTGGCAATGAAAAATTTGTATGCTCACTTAAAAACAGTCAATGGGCTATCCACATAAAATCTCAGGGCGAATGGTTTATCTGAATTTGTCATCAGTTCCCAGAAGTCCATGCTCATCACAACAAGTGGTTTGAAGTTACTACCACATTCGTTTCCACCAAACAAGAAGCAGTGAAGTTTACAGAGCTCCTAAACAGTGAATGGATACAAAAGAAGTAACAGAGTGTCCACATACAGGAACAGGAGTCCGGAATAAACCAGCTTTAAAGTTCTGGAGTCGGAATTGTCCACAGAAATGTCAGTATAAACACTTTTCCTTTCTGCTGGCACAGTTTCTAGTTTGCATACTGAGAACACAAAGCACATGGTTGAGCAAAACTGTTTTTCATTGTAAGAAGGCTTTTATAAGACTTTTCTTTGTAAGTAAGTCACAATGAATATAGTGCCTGAATGATTTAAATGATCCATTTTAATGGAAAAGAAAAAACTTGAACGTTTTGGTCAGGCGTCACAGTGGATTAGCGGTTAGCACTGTCTCCTTGTATCTCCAGGGTCTGGGTTTGATTCCTCAGGTCTGTTTGTGTGTGATGTTCTCCCAGTGCTTGAAGGGTTTTCTCCGGGTGCTCCGGTTTCATCCCACAATTTGAAGACATGCAGATTATGAATGCTAATTTGCATTCCCAGATTGCCTGTAGTGTGTGAATAAGCATGTGTGCCCTGCGATGGATTGGCACCCTGTGTACCAGGGTGTACCCCACCTAATCCTAGAATAGGCTCTAGGCCCCCTGTTACCCTGTATACAGGATAAAGTGGTTTGGTCAAACTTAATGTAAATAACTATTATACAACTAACATTATAGTATACTATAATACTTTATACTTTATACCATGAGTAAATGACAAACATAAAGGTGTCTTTTAGTGAGACCCTGTCTCTATCATAATTGTATTAACCTCTACATACCCAAACTCTAACGCTGTTTGCCCTGTAATTTCACCTTACTGCTTCTTTTTATTACACCTATTGAACTTGATCAATGTCTTTAAACCAAAGAGTAATACACAAAGGGCCTCATATGAGGCTCTTACACAGATTTACACACAATGCAGCTAGGGAACATGTGAGGTCCTCATATGAGGACAATGGGGCCTTGTGTAAACCTTGTTGCTGTATAATCAGAAGACTTTTTACAATAAAAAATATATATATTTATACTCAAATTTTTGTATTTTAGACTGTCGTTTCACAAGACCTCTAAATAAGATAAATCGCTACACTTATCGGTTTTTAGCTACATTTAATATTTACGCAACCTATCTTTTACTTTCATCTGATGGCACAAAGATATGTGTACTTTGCTGTCCACCATTTTGATCCCCTACACAAACACTGAATCTCTTTGCGAAGACTGCCACACTGTGTAGTAAATATGAAGTGGACAAAACCAGTGAGACTTCTTCATGCCTCGGAACAGTATTACGAATCACTGCTGTGCTTCTCGGATCTTATCTTAAGTAATGGTAAAGATATCACAACCAAGGAGGGATTAGATTTTGATTTCATTATTTGTGTTATTCCTTTACTCTTGTGAAAAAGTAAATAGATAGATAGATAGATAGATAGATAGATAGATAGATAGATAGAGTACTATATTGTCAGATTGTAAATAAAATATTGTCAATACAAATTTATATTCTAAAACCAGCAATCCATAATTAAAAGTTATGCAACATTTACCTCATTCACCCTCACATGTTGATCGTCAAACTTTGATATGAGATACAAAACTTAATTGGACCATTTTAATAATAATGAAATACAATGGTAATTGCTATTGGCTTACAAGTTTACTAGTTGAACTACTAGAGGTTACTAGATGGATTGATGGATGGATGAATGGATGGAGCATTTTAATATGATATATTATTCATAATATGATGTGTTATGATTGTTTCTCATAGTTATTAGCATTGGGTAGTGTTCAAAAGATAAAGGATTAAGCTACAGTATCTGTGTCAAGGCGGCAGGTAGTGTAGTGGTTAGTACTGTCGCCTTGCCAAGGTCTGGGTTCGATTCCTGGCCAGACTCGATTCCCGTCTCTGTGTGCATGGAGTTTAAATGTTCTCCCTGTGCTTGGTGGGTTTTCTCCCACAGTCCAAAAACATGTAGATTAGGCTAATTGCCATTCCCAAATTCCCAGTAATGTGTGTGTGTGCCCTGCGATGGATTGGCATCCTGTCCAGGGTGTACCCTGCCTCATGCCCTAAGCCTCCTGGGATAGGCTCCAGGCCCCCTGTGAACCTGAATACAGGATAAAAGGGTATAGACAATGAGTGAGTGATATTTGTCTAGTTTATCCTTGCTCACATTTTTTGTGAAAGATGATTATGAGGTAGTATCAAAAAGTTTCAAGACTAGTTTTTTTAACAAGCCAACAGAAGGCTGCACAGACAGTCACATGGAGGACCAACCTTCATAAATCAGTGTACCAAAAGACATTGTCCTCTTCTATATTCATCCTATTCTGACCATGTGCGTTACCACGTCTGCTGTTACATCATGGGCAGCAAATTAGAACAAAGAGCGAACATGAAATTCTGCGTGATACTGGGAAAATCTATCACAAAGATGTTTGACAGGATTCTGCGAGATTACGGCAATACTGTAATGAGCCGTTCAAGGTGTTTTAAGTGGCACGCACTTCAAGAACGGAAGAACATCACTGGAAAACAACAAGAGATCAGGAAGACCTTTAACATGCTCAACCCCCGAAAATGTCGAAACCATTGTGCTTGATGATTGTCGGAGGACCATCCACAACATTGCTGCCATTGTAAGTGTGTTATACAAAACAGTCCAGGCAATTCTCATGTGTGATGTGAACATGTGCTTTGTTGCTGCCAAGTTTGTCCCCAGGCTGCTGACCCAGGAGCAGAAGGAACATCACGTCGAAGTCTGCCAAGAACTCCGTCAGCGTGCCGTGGATGACCCATCCTTTATGTTGTGGATCGTTGTTGGTGACAAAACTTGGGTGTACGGGTACGACCTTGAGACGAAGCAATAGTCTTCAAAGTGGAAGAGCCCTTCAGCTCCACAACGCAGCTCGACAGAGTGCATTCTCATCGTCTTTTTCAACATTCCGGACATTGTGCATCGAAAATTCATCCCCAGGAGCTCAACAGTGAATTCTACTGCCAGGTTTTAAGGCGTCTGATGGAGGACATACGGCAAAAGCGACACAAAACTTTTTAATACCACTTCGTATTAGTGTGATTTTTGTGACTGTGTTGCCGAAGGATGTGATTTCATTTTTACAAGTAATAGATTGAAATGTTTGTACTTTTACTTCACTTTGCACTCTGAACAGTGATGAGCAGTCACGTGACCACAATATGGCGCTCAATAGCAAATACGTGAGAGGAATTTCACTCATTTTATAATAGAAAGAGAACAACAAAACAAAGAAGAAGTAACCGATATCAATTAAAAATATTTTAATATAGTAGGAAAAAACTGAAATGATCAAGAAATAAGTAAAATTTACTAAATGAAATGAGAAATAGTTACAAAAAACATTTGTGTGAAATTGTGGCGATGAAGGAGCGCTTGACAGAGTCAGAGTGGGCGGGGAATTAACTCTAATGACCCGCCCCTTTTTGATGACGCGAACAAGCAGGAAGTGAAGGTCGTGGGAAACATGGCGGCGCTCTGTGTGATGAAGTCTGTAAGGACAGCGGTTAGTGCCGTCCACTGCGCTATCAACAGTTTCAACGGCTTAACGCCGAGGAGATTAAATGGACCCCAGCTGTCGTTTTTAGGCTGCACGGCGAGTCGCGGTGTCCGGCAAGGTAATGTTTTTTAGTTAGCCAGTTAGCATGTTTACCTAGGCACGTGCGCATGTCAGTTATACATGTCATAAATAAATATCAGACTGCACAAAATGCTTGAGTTTATTTTCTCTGTGCTCTGTTATACAGAGATCAGGGGGTTTAGGCAGGAGAGTTTTCCCTCTGAGCTGGAGAATGTGACTGTTTACATGTTTGTTTACTAAACGCTATGTGATAAAATAATAAATGTTGCATTTTTTGTATGAATGATCATCCAAAAGTCCTCAGTGCCTGCTGCATTAGTCATCATAAAACCTTATTTATTATTTTTACACCTTCTGCTTTTCATATTTAAGTTCAGATTCATCTTTATGCTTGAATTAGGATGTAGACTATTTAGAATTTCACTTATAATCAATTATTTCAGCAACACACACACACTCACACTATGAAAAGGTTTCTACATTAAGACTGAAAATATTGCATGAATGTAAAAGTGAAGATGATGTACTGTACCTGAGTCTCTGTTTAAATTGTTAATTTTGCTAAATTTATCGAGTGTCCATGCTTTTTGTTTGGATAAAAATAAATACTAGAGATGGGAATCACCAGTGATCACCGCATACGATATTATCTCCATAAACTCAGGATCCACTGTGACCTATTTTCAAGATCGCTGATGTTAAAGTGTTTTTCTGTTGCTTCATGTCTGTCCTGATGTATAAACTTTTTTTTTCTTCAGTGGTAGAAAAGCAAGAGGGAAAAACCACAGTTGTAAGTCTTCACAAATAGATTTTTCTCTTTAATTATATTAAATTAATTTTATATATTGATTGATTGATTGTCAATTGATTTCCAACTGTTTTTCTTTCTCGTAGATTGAGGGTCTGGTGGTGGCGACACCTGAGAGCGTGCCACCTCCAAACCCGAATGCCAAGTGCCCGATTTATCGATGGAACCTTCAGAACAAGTACACGTACACAGTAAGTGTTACGAGCCGAGCGGTTCAGAAGACTCGGAGCATCCACCCTGTCTTGAAGACCCTCTGTAAATTCCACTTAAACATGTTTCGACTCCAGCCCTCTAAATGGATTTAAAGCTTCTTTCAGACATGCATTTTTTTTCCTTGAAATTTAATAGCTCAACTTCATGTCTGAAGTCTGAACACGATCTCTACCCTTTAAAAATCCGATCCGGAAGTCGCACTAGGTCGACCCTGGAAATTTTACGAGGTCACTTTGATCCCAAAACTAACCTGGAACATTTATGAAAAGTCACACACAGATTGATTACGGCATACTGTCTAAATAGGACGTAGTACGTAATGTGATCTAACTTTTCACAGCAGTGTAGAAAATGAAGCTGTGATTATGTTGCCAGATTGTTTTTTTATTTATTTATTTTAATTCATCTTAAGGTCGGAATATGTCTTGTGCAGGTAATAGAAAAACCTAATCATATGAAATTCGGGTTCATGATAAATAGTAAATGGTTTTAAAGAGCTTTTTTTGACAAAAAAAAAACTCATAAAGCTCGCTGTGTTCACAGTGTTAAAGTCTTTGTCGTGAGCACTATAAGCAGAACTGGAGGGAAAAGTCTATTCGCAGCAACCAAAAATGATGTAAAATAAGGATAGTTGTTCGTGTCATTATGAGAGAAAGTGAAGAAGCAAGTTTTCGTAAGTTTCAGGTTACCGCAAAGTCGAGTTTTTTTTTTATTTATATTTTATTACTTTATTTATTTACTTGCTGTGCCCGTGACTTTGTTCCCGTGAAATTTAATTGCACACTTGTAAGCAGGTTTTAAAAAACGTACAGCGCCATCTGTTGAATTTTGGAACTAACAAAAATTTTCAACGTGTTACTGTGAGTTCAAAAGCGTGTTATCGTGCGTAAGTTCAAAAGCGTATATACTAGATGTGGCCACAACGTTGTTCACGTCGAATTTAATTGCAAACTCATTAGCGCAGTTTTAACAATGTACAGCGCCATCTGCTGAATTTCGAGATAATAAGGTGTCTGATGGAGGACATACGGCAAAAGGTTTTCTCTGTAAATTTCAAAGTAGCATATCTTATTTTCCACTGGGCCGATTGCGATGAAACAAAGCCTACTGTATATGTTACCTCAAATAAACCTGTAAAAACCCCATTAAAATTCTTTAGTAGTTTTTACGTGATGCGTGCACAAACAAACAAACAAACAGACAGACAAAAATTCCAAAAACCATCTTGATGTGTTCTATTACTCATCTTGCGTCGCTTCAAATAATTTTTTCGCAAGTTTCTTTAATGTTCAGACAGGCCAACATTACAGGTTTATTATATGTATAGATTTAGCTTTGTTTTCTACCACCTAAAAGTGAGCGGTTTTCAGCCCTATTGTAATTGTGTAGAATTATAGTCACCACTTGATGTAGAATATCACAAGAATGGCAGATATCACACGTGTGCATGGGTAAGTCTGAATGATGCCATAAGAGGTATGTCTATAAGGTATGTCTGAACAGGGCTTCAGTTCTACAGTGTAAGGGATTAAAATAAAACGCTGACTTTGGATGAGGGGGATGAAGTTGTGTTAAATCAGGGAGGGAAAAAAAAATCTTTTCCTGTTGCTCAAAGCGGTGTTTCCGAGGTCAAGTCTTACCCGCTAACCTACTCGCTGTAAATTTTATAACCTTTCAAGAGCAAGATCAGGTTTCTTACAGCAGGAAAAGCTTGAACCTGTACTCCCTAGATCAACAGTTACGACCCCTTAATCAATCCAGTACACACTTCTTTTTTTTTATAAGCATTCCTGAGATTTTTATTTTTTATTTTTTTGGTCAATTAATATATTTTTAACCTTATCTGGGCGTTTAAGCCAAACTGGGACTTGCGATGAAATTTCTCCTGCATGAAGCTGTAAAATCGTTTGACATTTTACAGAAGACCTCAAACACAGTACGATGATAAGACTTAGCTGCAGTAAAGCATTTGAACCGTGCGAGCGTTTTAAAGAAGAACATGTGTACGTAAATATGTAAGTGATCCCGGACGAGGTGGTTCAGAGCCCACTGCGTGTCGTTTCCTGTGAACTTGAGGAAGAGACGCATCTGTCTGTGGGAACTGTACACACAATCATTTAAAAACACCACTTACACGTTACAGGAACTCTGCTGGGAGATATTGCCACATCCCCTGTACAGTCCTGTTCCACATCTTTGGGCCCTTAATGGAGTTCCTGGGGGGTCGGTGTTTCAGATGTGAAGCAGGCAGTTTGATCATGGCTCCGGTGTACAGAGATAACTTTCTACCTTGATGGTGTCCAAGCACTACTGAAACACTGGGATAAGTTTTAATAAAAAGTGTAGCAGGGGATTATATAGAGAAATAAAGGGATTAACAGAACTGTGTTGCAAAAACAAAAGTCCCGGTTTGACTTGAACACCCCTTGTATTAAACTGCATATGTGTTTTAATATTTGGTGTGCCCTTGTAGATGCCTTACTGCCAAATTATTCTCAGTATCTCAGTCTATTTTTATTTATTTATTTATTTATTTTTGCTCACTTTTGTCAAATTTGTCCCCATTTTCTATGTAATAAAATGTCGACACACACACACAGCACTAATATGTGTGTAAGTGGGTGCGCACAATTTAGTGTTGTCTTATTGTTCAGGCAGTGAACCCAGAAATGACTGTAACCATTTGTAGAAGTAGATGAGATCTAGGACACATTGCTATACTGCCATTAGTGCTTTGTATTAAAGGATCGGTGAGTAATTTTAGAGCTCTCTGGAGACGGCGTGATGAATTGCAATCGGAGTGAAAACAGTGACGAGCCCTTCCCTTCACCCTAGAACCCCACTAAGTGTACCTCACATGTTGAGTTTTATTAAAGCCAGGACCTGAGCAGCTCTATTGAAACAGCCTTTTAAGATAAATCACATGTATGGATGGACCTCAAGACCCTAAAAATAGAGAAATCAGATCGTTCTTGATTTTGTAATGTGTTTTATATGTTGAACAACAGGGAGTTAACTTGATTTAATATGGAGTACTAGTCAAATTTCTCAATAATAATAATTATACAAAATAAGACTGGATTGGCCGTGTTTTCTCTGTTAATACCTTATTGTCTTGAGACAGATTAGTTTTCTACTCAATTATTACCAAATGTTTTGCCAGGCTGCAATGTCGTATTTTTATTTATCTTTTCTTCTCTACGCATTGTTCATGTAAGGCTGCACACAGATCACTCAGTAACATCACTCGTCTGTGTTGTTTTTGTCTTATCTATAAAGAGCCCTTCTCTTCTACAATTTCTATATCCACAGGATGTTTTATTACTGAGTCAGTTCATTCGTTCCGATGGAGGGATGTTGCCGAGACGCATCACCGGACTCTGTCCTCAGGAGCACCGCAAGATCGCCATTTGTGTGCAGATGGCCCATCGAGCAGGTCTGTACCAGTACCAGCTTTAGGCAGCAATGATGGCGTGTCTACACAGCTTTAGGTTCTGTGCAAACTGTCGTAAAAGTTCGGCATCAAGGATGTTTGACGGACATAAAATTAAACGATTATAGTACTGCGCGAAAAGCACATGCAAATAAATGCTGTAGAAAAAGGATGTCTTACAAAAAATCCTATAAAGCCAAAAAAAAAAAATTTAATTCTTAAAACAGTATCTGGTGTGACTGTGCTTTGAGGACCCTCTTGTGTCTGGGACAGTTTGTGCAGTTTTATAAGGAAACTAGCACAAGTACTCCTTGTTGACCGAACAAGTTTGTAGAAATAGTTAAAAGGTTGAAGCTAAAAATAATCTGATCAACTTTAATGTAATCATGGATATTACAGTCCCGATCAAAAATTTAAGACCACTTGAAAAATGGCAAAAAATCATATTTTGCATGGTTGGATCTTAACAAG
>JAOTRS010011839.1:0-11185 GCA_028565755.1 Dinotopterus cunningtoni | reverse complement strand
TGAAAGGAAAGGTGTACAGGACAGTGGTGAGACCAGCGATGCTCTACAGCTTAGAGACAGTGGCACTGAAGAAAAGACAGGAGGCAAAGCTGGAGGTGGCAGAGCTGAAGATGTTGAGGTTCTCTTTGGGAGTGACAAGAGGAAGACCAAAGAGGAGATTTATGGTTTTAATGAGAGAGGACATAAAGTTACAGTAGTTGGTGTGAGAGAAGAGGATGCAGAGGATAGGGTTATATGGAGGCAGATGATTCGTTGTGGCGATCCCTAAAAGGGAACAGCCGAAAGACAAAGAAGAAGAGTTTCTGAACCTATGAGACAAACTGGTTTTAAACTTCCCACAAGAAAAATAAATTTACAGGGTGTCCCAAAAAAGAAACATTAATTTCGTAGTCTAACAACATAGGCAATTCTCGCTCAAATTATTTAAAATTTTAACCAGATATGTAATAACTAACTAAGTTCAATGTTTTACTTTTAAATCGGGCGTGCCAGTGATAATGACAATGTGCTGTTGAAATAGCCACAACCTGAGTGTACACCTTGTGATTTTTTTTCTATGGGGCTTTGTGAAAGGACTGGACTTTATCCCCCCCTCTTCCTACAAGCCTAGAGGAACAGAATGTTATGCAAGATACGCTACAGCATGTTTGGCAGGAGCTGGACTACCCAAAGTTTAATACAATTTGAAAACATATAAAGGCAAAAAATTGAAAATGGAACAGACTTACAGTATAGTGCCAAACAAGTTAGTTAAATCTGAAAATAAATAAATAAATAAAATCCTGGACACAACACTGTAATATCTCTCTGCAGCTTTTTCATAGTCCTTGTGAAATCATTCGAAAGTGCTTCAGGTGATACCAAGCTTTATGAAGAGTATTGCTATTTCCCCGCATTCTTATTCTCATGGTGTACAGTAATATTTACTAGTCCATATCTGATCTTCACAAAGTTCTTTAATGTTGTACACTGTGTGTGTTTGCGTGTGTCTGTTGTAGTAGGTGGGTAAGTGGTTAGGGGTAAGAGGTTTGCTGGTGTGTTATATTTTGTGATTTTGACCTGAATGTACCTAGTGCTTCATGCCTTGCAAAATTAAAATTGAATGTGTGATGATGCTGTATGGTGATGAGAAGACATTCTGTATAAGGCCTGTTCAATCTAATCCTATTTGAGTGGAAGATTTTGCTTGACCTTCCATCATCTGCTTGTGTTAGCCATGTAATCCTGTCTCAATCACATCTCATTTTGCCGATTCAAAAGTGGCTGCACATTTACCTAGAGGAAATTGCTAAATTTTTTGAAGGAAGAATGAGTAAGTCAGCTGCTTGCATTGGGCTTTTTTGTAAACAGATTCTCCTGGAATGGCTTTTGAGAGTCTGGCAGATTGATTGAAAAGTGGCAAATGTAAACAAAGGCTGTGTATAATGTCCATTTGTCCCCGAGAGGACAATACATGGAAAATAAAATCAAGTACAGTTTGAGGCTGATGAGATGATGTTAAGCAACCTTGTGTTCCCGTTAGAATGCGCATAGTGTTTGTTTGACAGTGAGACAAATTGCAGGCTGGAATGACTTGTCCCTTGGCTAGTGATGCAATATTCAGCTAAGCACCAAGTTAGCTCTGCTAAATCTCATTCTCAATCTCTGAGACAGAGAACACAAAAGCTGAGGGACTCGAGTGATGAGTGGTGCAAATAGTAAAGCGTGCCATGGGTTTATAAAGGTGCATGACCTGGTGTCAAATATTTGCAATGATTGTCATTTTGAGGGTGTTGCCTAGCAACTGGCATTGGGTCCTTTATAAAAGCCAAATTTTGCTGCCAAGCACTGCCTATAACATACCCCCTTAGAACCCCTTTGGCTCCTGATATTCCCAGATGGGCTGCCTGGTTCCTGTGGAAGTCCCAGATAAGGTCTGTGTCCAAAGTGTGCTGGGTTGGAACCCAAAATCCCTCCTCTGGGCCTTGATCTTTCATGTCCATTAAATAATGGGTGGTGGGGTTATGAATGCAAAGGGGACCCCCCCGCCACAGGTATGTAGGGTTGATTTTCATGGTCTGAAGAAGAGCTAGGTGGTACATTACTGAGATAAGAGAGAATATCTTAACTGGCCAGCCACACCCACTGTCCTGGCCAGAAATTTGGACCTTTTTTTTATTGGCTGCCTGGCCCCCTGTTTTGAGCCCTCCTCTGCTCCACAAACATGGGAGAGGCATACCCAACTTGACACTTGAATGGTGACATGTCCAAAAAAGTATGCCACAGGCTGTTGTGCATTTATTCTTATACTGAATAAATACAAATACATCTTATACAGATAAACTGCAGTCAGAAGCCTAATTTAGTAGCAGCGCATAAACCAAATCTATGTGCCTTAGCAGGAGTTGGGAACTGTCTACTTGGCTATAGGAAGTTTGGTCAGTGAGAAAACTTCACAAGCCTTAAAAAAGCAGTTTGCCATGACAAATACTATCATCATCATCCCTGGGGGTATAAGCTGACCCATAATGATGTCTAATAAAAATCAACGCCACAGACATACAAGGGTATAAACAGGGACAGCAGAAGGCCAGATACTCCTCATTCTGAGCACATACTTGTCAGCTGGAAGGAGAAGTACACAATACATAGCCTTTCATTGTGCCCCTTGTCCTGGGACACCCCCTACACCTACAACATTGCCATCAACCTCTATTATTAACTGCACCTCTGGGTAAGGTATGGAAGCATACTCGTAAACAGGAGAAACGGTTTGCCCTTCTGGGTCACTATAGGGACGCATGCATTCTTGCTTGTGTTTGACTTATTCATGGATTATCATTGTTTGATTCTTCAAACCTGATTCTTTCATTTTCCCTGAAAAATCCCTAAAATGAGGTTACACACTAGATAGTCTAACATTGTACTAAAATCTTTACTCATTCTTTACATTACATTGGCTTCAGCTTCATAGCTGGGTTTGCTTATACAAGAAAATAGGTACACTGGACGCAAAGTAGTATGGACTTAGATGTTTCCACCTAAAAAGTCAGTATGTTTTTGTGTTTTGTTTATTTGGGTTTACAGCTAAAACATTGCCTCTTTTTGCATTTAATATTGTACTTTTTCTCAATGTTCCAACACTGTCACACTGTATGTTAGCTGTTGAACTGAGAATTGTCTCCCCAAGGAACAATCACCAAATTTGATTATCTTTCCTGGAGACTAGACCTATCTTGTATCTCTCCGGGCAGTGCTGGCTCAAAGGTTAAGGCTTTGGATTATTTATCAGAATGTCAGGGGTTTAAGCTGCAACCTGGACCTTTAAGCAAGACTTTTAACTCTGTCTGTTCCAGGCATGCTTTATCATGTCTGAACTCTGCTTACTACCATGCTGGGCTATGCAAAGAAAAGAATTTCATTGGGCTGTAATTTATATTTAACAGATAAAGGCTTTCTTTCCTATAGAAAATACTAATGAAATTGTGAGTGTGGGGTAATTTTGTGGTTAAAGCTGCTCTGAATAATGCATTAAATGTTCCAAGAGTCTGTGATCCTGTCCGTATTGCTCACATAGAAATAATAATTTAGAGTTCATGAAATAATTAACACTGTCATCGTGTTAATTTCAGCTTGTGTTGCAGATGAGCAGACAGAAAGTGTGTAGTCAGCCTTCATGAGATAGCTTTATATAGTCCCTTTGTGCACGAATGTGGTTTCATTGATGTTGAAAATATCAGTAATGAGGAACAATATCTGACTTACAGTAAGAGGGAACATGGAATAGGTCGACCTCAGTTTAACTGGTAAGATGCTAAGGAACATGCTTAAACTTTAAGTCCCACTGAGCTCAAGACTAAAATGGAACGCTAGTGCACTATGTAAAGTGTGCAATCCCTTCTCCCACACACCAAGTAGTGCCCTTTATCAGGGGTTGGAGAGGGCTTTGGGATTCAGTCTTGTTGTCAGATGTGTTTTTGAATGTATGTTTTGGCAGATAGCTGCTCTACCCTCTGTACAGCGGGCTATTCTGACCTACTTTCGCCCATGCTGCAACCAGAAATGTAATTAACCAAGTGTAATTAACTATTCTATAGAGGCTCTCAGCACATACTGTAAACACTGGTCTCTGTACCAGTCTGTACCAAAAATTCTGTTTATTGTGTATTATTGCTAGAGTTGCCAAGCTCCATTTTACAGACTTTTGCCTTTTTTACATTGTTTGTTGTTCAACCTTTGCTTGTTCACTGAATTATGGGTAAGCCTTCCAAACTTCATCATCATAAAAACCAGTAAAGCTGCACGCGTGCCCACACTTTTGTCTTGACATCATTCCTTGAAATGATGACAAGACAGAAATTATCATAATATGTCCTCCTAAGTCCTGCCTAAATTTTACCACCATCAATCACTTTAAAACCACATTTGTTTAAAAGATGGCTGTTGTAATGAATCACCTATAATAAACGCACAGTATAAATAACTAATTAACTAGCTAAAAAAGGATACATAAAATATTTGAAATGTCCATTAATGAAATTGTGCTACTTTATTGCTTTCATCAGAGCTGTGTGCAATAGTCTAAAGATATAATTTCAAAAAGGCTTGGAAAATGAAGGGGCATAGACCAGTTCACACTGCATCACCAAATATTCATAGTGATCAGAGGTCTGGTGCTAAAAGCTATTTTACATTCATTCCTCTCTTAAATCATGATGAGATTACAGGCTGTTCTTTGTTGCAATTATAGTAAGATGGTGGCTGATTTTAATTGTTTAAAGGCTGTTGCGAAAAGGGCCAATGGGTAATGATATTTAGCTGATATGAGTCGAGACCCTGTTTTTCAGAACAAAGGAGAATATTGAAGTTGGTGAGGTGGAGGATCTAATGCAGTTTTTAAGAGCCTTCATTATTCCTCCATGGTCTTGTTCTCAGCAAAGAAATAATTCATGAACTGAGTCAATGGCATGGACGTAAGGTCTGTAAGGTGGAAGCACACACATACGCACACACACATACGCACACACACATCAAGCAAAGCAGAGAAAACACCCATTTATGGCAAAGTTTGGAGATCATTGTTTGTCCACCACGCCTTTATTGTCATCTACACTATATTGCCAAAAGTATTCACTTGCCTGCCTTCACATGCTTATGAACTTGAGTAATGTCCAATTCTTAATCCATAGGGTTTAATATAATGTTGGCCGAACTTTTGCAGCTATAACAGCTTCAACTCTTCTGGGAAGGCGTTCCACAAGGTTTAGGAGTGTGTTTATGGGAATTTTTGACTATTCTTTCAGAAGCACATTTGTAAGGTCAGACACTGCTGTTGGATGAGAAGGCCTGGCTCGCAGTCTCGGTTCTAATTCATCCCAAAGGTGTTCTATTAGGTTGAGGGCAGGACTCTGTGCAGGCCAGTCAAGTTCTTCCACACCAAACTCGCTCATGCATGTCTTTATGGACCTTTCTTTGTGCATTGGCGCACAGTCATGTTGGAACAGGAAATAGTCATCCCCAAATTGTTCCCACAAAGTTGGGAGCATGAAAACCAACTCCGGTAAAACAACCCCACATCCTAATCCCTCCTCTACCAAACTATGCAAACAATGAAGTAAGGCAAGTACCATTCTCCTGGCAGCCATCAAACCCAGACTTGTCCATCCGATTGCCAGGCAAAGAAGCGTGATTCTTCACCCAAGGGAACACGTCTACACTGCTCTGGAGTCCAGTGGCGGCGTACTTTACACCACTGTCTCTGATGTTTGCATTGTACTTGGTGATACTGTATAAGGCTTAATTGCATGGAAACCCATTCCATGAAGCTCTCTATGCACTGTTCTTGAGGTCTGTAGCTACTGACTTTGTGATTTTACCTGGCTTCCCACTTCGTGGCTGAGTTACTGTCGTTCCCAATCGCTTACACTTATACAGTATATACCACTTACAGTTGACTGTGGAATATATAGTAGCGAGGAAATTTCATGACGAGACTTATTGCCAGACTTAACACAGCAGGAATGTAGGGGACTCAGTCATAAAGAGAGACATCCCTGTGCATGGTGCTAATGAAATTTTGCAAATATAATAGGATGGTTGGTTGTGTTGGAATGGTGGTGTATATAATAGGCTGTATTTACATCTATGAAGTTACTGGCTATATCAGTGTTGATGAGTGCTGAAAAATGGATGAAAAAGAGAATCTGAATTATATATCAAAACAGAAATGAGCAATGGTTGCCAATGGATTTGAGTATACCCAGCAAATTTATGCAGTAAATTATTAAGGTGTGGATATCTGAGTCTTTTGGATAACAGGTCTGATTGAGTAGAAATCATGTCCACAACAAAGACACAAGTCCTTCCCCAAAAGTTATGATATTCTACTGCTGTCCTCTTTAAGTTTATCATGATATATGGCCTGTTCACTGAGTGAATCTAAATAGAGCTTATTGTTTCTCCCGAATAATACACTCAACTATTATAAACCCTTGATACCAAAAAGTGAATGCTGGGTATTTTATGCCAGTGTTCAGAACTCTGCAATATGGAGCACTTTTTAATATCCTAATTTCCTGTTGCATCCATTTTGTAGATTAATCGATTTTTAGATCATCTGTTGTGACTTAATATTAGGTTGTTTATATAAGAAAAAAAATAATTGTTGATAAGACAGTATTTAACCATAAACTAAACAAGGAAAATAGAAATTAGCACAAACATGGTTAAAGTCATATAAAATACATTGAAAAACATGATTAAATGTATTTATCTGCTGACTAACGGTTGAGACTGACATTAGGTGTGTCTTACTTATAACAGGTCTACATAGCCCAACAGTTTCTGCATAAAGTAGCTGAAGCACCAAAGAGCACCATGCATTGTTGTATTTGTCATCACCCTAACACTCTAACATTATTTTAAAATACAGTGTATGAGCAAATGATTGTGGATACCTGACTGTCAAATACTGAAGGAAGTCATTTTTTACCTTAAGTTCACTTTTTGTTGTTATAATAAGCTTCATGATTCTGGAAAGGCTTTCCACTAGATTTTGGAGCATGGTTGTGGGAATTTGTGCTCTTACAGCCATAACGTCATTACTGGAATCGGTGTGGCTGTGACAGAACCCCTTCAAGTGATGAGCCTTTCCAAAAAGGAGGGGCACAAATGTTTTCCACTATGGGCACTATATCTGGATTTTTTTGAAGTTATTTCCTTTTCCAGGTTCCATGTCATAGCTCACACAAAGTGCTCCTCAGACATGAGGTTCATGAGGTGGACTGTGAGTCAGCTTTGACGTTGTTACGACAGTGTGAAATCAAATTGAGAGAAAAATTGCGCCCTGTCTTGTCTTGATTTACTCAAATTTTTAGGCTCAATGTACATGACAAATGGCTGTTGTGTTTCCTCCAAGTAGTGGATCCACTCCTTTAGTGCTACAGTACTTTGACCACGAGAAGCTTACTGTTGCTGAGGTCAGCTACATTCAGGTGATAAGTTTGTGTGAGAAGAAAGCTCTCAGGTGGAGTTTGGTCTTCTCACCAAAGCTTTGACCACTGATCTGACTCCTGTTTCTAAAGCCTCCACTTCTACAAGCAATCACTTCTTTGTCCGTTTTGATGGACCAGGATATTTGAGTATTTATGCTGAGGTGAAGGCATCTTTCTATTTCTTTAGGGGCTTCTCAGTGCCTGAATTCCACTAAAAATGCTCCCCCCCCTTTTTTTAAAGAAGTTTTCCCACTAGTGCTGGAGATATAGGATATAGGAGTTTGCCATCCTGGTAAACAAGTTCCTACTTTTTAAACTACTTTCCAAAGATCTCCTGTGCAAATACAAACCAGGTTATAGGCAATCGTAGGACAAGTATAGTGAACAGTTTAGCCTTTCTTGGCTAGATGCTCTAGGGCTTCAGATACCAATAACAGGGGATAGCAGCACTTAATTTTAACTAAATTCAAGCCCCAATAATAGATGCATATTTAGAAAACACCCATTAATGGGCTTTTGCCATATACTCCTACATACCTTGTGCTTCTCTTTGGTTGAAATAGGATAAATCCTGGTACGCAGTTGACTCTCCTGCCAATAGTTCTATAGCACAATACTATGGTTGCTGGGGCAGGAGCCCCCTAGCTTTGGAAGTATATTCAGGTGGAATTTCTACTGATGCTTGTAATTTTCTATATGGTAAGAGAGGGATACTGGCCATGGCAGCTATCGGACCCGCATATTGTATGATTTGTCTAATTTTTCAGGATTTGTCATCATGATACCATGATGTTAGTGGGTTACTAAGTAGCATTGGGTTAGGGTTAGCATTATATTGCAACCCCTTACTTGCAATGTAATGCTGCGATAAAAAATGTTTAAGACTCACCTTATTGATGTGAGGTGCCACACATGTCACTACAGCAGGGTCTTCAGTACTTGTAATCTGTTCAGAGGATCAGAGGAGAGCTGGGCCATGGAGTTCATGTGCAAAAGTTTGAACTTTCTATAAATATGAACCCTTGCACAAAATGGTGGTTTATGCAAACACGGTTATGGAAATAGCAAGAAATCAAGAAGAAATTAGGAGAAAAGAGAATTAAAAGAAAACACCATCAAGTTCAAAACCACATTAGCTAGTATAACCAGTGTATAACAAGCATGTAAAAGTAAGTGTAATCATCATGTTGAAACTTGCACCTGAATGGTAGTTATGTATTGCAAAAACAAAAATACACTTCTACAGTATAATGCATCTGGATGAGCAACATGAAATTTTGGGATGAAAAATGGTTAAGACTCACCTTGTTGGAGTGAGGTGAAGAGGGAGTGTGCTCCAAAGTGTACTGTGATGTACAGTACTGGCAGCTGTTCCTGCTCTGCATTAAGCTACCTATGATTATGACTGCAAAAGAAGTATCTTTTGCAAAGAGTCTTTCTGACACTCACTTTTCACATTTTTATACCTGCATGGGCTCAGTGGATGGAATTTCGCTATTGGCTGATAGCAAGCCTGGGAGTTTTGGCCAAATATCCACAACAGTCAGTTTACCTCATTTTGTTCTTGGATTAAATTCCTGGTTAGCCAATGGCTGATGGCATTTAAAGGTCTCTGTCTATGGTGGTGATAAAGTTTGGTAAGAGTCAAAATCCACAAAATATTAGCAGAGGTCGGCTTCGTGAGAATAAATCCTGTTATACAGGTGTGTATGCTAAGAGAGTAATGAGAATGAGGTGTGCACAATTAGTAATAAGGTGATTTTGAATTTGAGAAAGTTTGTTTTGGCAGAAAGTTGAAAGCTGGCAAAAAGGTGGCCCTATTTATACACTTTGGTTTGTTTTAAGAGTTTAAGTTTGACACTGGAAACAGCTGAACTTCAAAAAAGCAGTTTAGATCATATTGGCAATTTTGTTTGCTTCAGTTTGACAAGTTGTGGCAACTGCTATACAGTAGCTAAACAGGAGACCTGGGTTATAGAGATCAAGTGAAAAAGTCTCTCTCAATTGCTCACTTTTTTCTGTACATTCCATTCCGTATTCTGCTAATCCATTGCACAGCACAAGTCACACGCGATTTGTGCAATTTGGAAACACCAATTAGCCTACTCAGCATGTTGGAGTAGCACCAAGCACGGGAGAAAATGTAAACTATTGTAGTTTCCATAGCCCAAAGACATGCTGTCTAGATGTATTGCCCTTGTAGTGTGTATTTGGCGGTGTGAGTATATGTACAGTATGTGTTTGTGCCCTGTGATGGGTTGCCACCTCATCGAGTCGTCTCAATAAGACCTTTTGTACCCTGCCTTGTGCAGTTCTCTGGGTAAAAGCTGCAGGTACCCTGTCTAGATTATTAAATGGAGGAATTGATGATTGTGTGGTATTAATGATAAAAATAAATGTAGTTGCTCCATTGGACATTCAATCTACAGTATCTATACACAATAAAAACATACTTTTTGCTGTACTGCTTCAAAACAAATTGAAAATAATACTGAAAAAGGATGGCACGTTCCACTCAAAACACCTCGAACAACTCGTTGCAGCATCGCCATAAACTTGCTGAATCTTGTCAAACGTTTTTGTGGCAGATTTGCTTAGTTACACACTGAATAACACAATTGCTTTTTGTTATAACTTCTTTCCAGGATGAAATAAAAGATGTAATAATGCACATGGTCAAATTAGCACCAGCTAATGATGTATACAGGATGATGTCTTTTGGCACATTGACTTATGAGGGTCGGTGCTCCCTGTGACAGTACGTGTGGCCTTGTGCTGCCACCTGTTGGCGTGTTACAAAACTAGTTTCAAAGCATTTTGATACCCCCCCCCGTAATAATAATAATAATAATAATAATAATGTTTGGTATGGTGGCTTAATGTTTAGCACCTTATGTCTCACAGCTCGGGAGTGGGGTTTTGACTGGGTTCTTCTGGGTACCCTAGATACTGTGTTGTAGGCAGATTGGTGTTTTTAAATGATCTATACTGTAGTAAATGATTGACTGTGTGAGTGTGTGTACCTGTGCTCTGTGCCCTGTGATGAGTTGGCACCATTGGCCAGTGGTAGGCCCGTGACAAATGGACTAGTGGCCTTGGAAATGTTGTTTTGTTTTCAGCAGCAATAAAACAGAGAGTACTGATCCAGAACTTATGGTTTGGGCAATTTTCTGCTTCATTTGTACCTGAAGATTAAGTTTGAGGTAAACATGGAGAAAAAATGAAAACAACAATGACAAATAACGAGAAAGCAGAATTACACACACACACACACACACACACACACACACACACACACACACACACACACACACACACACACACACACACACATTTGCATTACCTGAAGACAGTTATATTCATGACTGAGATGTCATGACTGTTTGCACGGACTGTGTGGGTTCCTTGACTACACCTACGAACAGGTTGCCATGACAATTGCAATATTTATCGTGGGAAAGTGATCGATATTGCTGAGGTGGGGGGAGAAAGAGTACAAGGGATCAAGTTGGACAAAGACAAAAGGCAGAAAGGTTGGGCAGGTGATAAAGAGCTGAAGCTCAAGCAGCATTTAGCCAGGTTAATGCTCATTACTTTGACTTATATACACACAATATCTCTCTCTCTCTCTCTCTCTCACCAAGCATATGGCCAAGCGAATGACAATCTGTATGCACACACTTTTTAGAGTGTTGTCCAAAACGATCACAGTT
>JAOTRS010011784.1:0-11189 GCA_028565755.1 Dinotopterus cunningtoni | reverse complement strand
TTATTTATTTATTTTTTTTTAATGAATTTCTTTCATTTTTGTGAAGCTGCTTTGAGACAATGACCATTGTTAAAAGCTCTATATAAATAAAGTTGAATTGAAATTTCATATGAAAATGAAAATTTTATAAATATTTCCAAGGTTCTACTTGTCACTCAAAAAGTTGCTGACGATATTTGTAATTGTAATTGTTTTTTGCAGAAAACAATGCCAAACAGAAGTAATTTTACATGTGTTCTCTGAATTTTTTTTTGGACTGTGGGTGGAAACCAGAGTACCCAGAGGAAACCCACTAAGCCTGGGGAGAACATGCAATCTGCATGCACACAGACCCGAGGCAGAAATTCCAACAAAGTTCTAGCTTCAAAAATGTACCCTTTGAGTTTAGCAAAGGTAACAACCAATTGTATTGGTCCTGGTATTGATCGGTATTTAACCATTAATTGAGATATATTTTTTTTATAACTCTCACTTATTTGTCAAAAGCATTGCAGCGAAAATATCCTAAAGATCCCCAAGCTCAGGCATGCTAAGCTTATTAAAAACAAACAAACAAAACACTGAGATCCTTGTGGGCTGCATGATGTCTTTGTGGTTATGACTTTCGCCTTGCACCTCCAATGTCCGGTTTCAATTCACTTCTCTGCGCTGTTTACCACCTCAGATTCGACCACGGATTTTGTTGTTTACTCCCTTCCAGTGAAATAAAGAGTTTCGTTAGTACTTTAGACATCTGAGGATGTCCATTACATTAAATTAATTTATTTTACATTAAATTAATATATAAATTAATTTATAAATTGCCACAAATCGGTCAATAATCCAAGTCCACGTATACCAATAGCGCTGATTTTATTTCTACCGCTAGATGGCAGTAGAGCCATTGACAGCCAGCATGTTTTACACGTTACGCTTTTGAGCTAACCAATTCACTTCCTCATTTTGTCAGTGTGGCGAATGTAATACATGACTGACTTGACGCGTGTCTAGGGGACAGTAATGACGTCGTCATTAAAATTGTTATTCTTCGGGTTTGAATGTAAGGAAGAGGTTTTCAGATTTAAAAATAATAATAATAATAATAATAATAATAACCACAAGCGCACATGAATTCAACTCATAGCATTTATACAGCTAGTGACATTTAACACACACAAAACACACACAACCACAGAATTGTAACTGTACTACATGACACGTTACTAAAAATTTAGATGATGTCTTGAATGTTCTCAACAGGTGATTTCAATCAATCCTCTGGCCACATTCGTGTGCGTGTGTGACACTTGTGAAAGCTGTGTACAATTGGTCTTGTTATACACAAATACAGCGCCAGGAAGGGTGTGTGTGTGTGTGTGAGAGAGAGAGAGAGAGCGAGCGAGAGAGAGCGTGTGAATGTGTGTTTGAGAGAGAGAGCCCTGTGTGCAGCACTGTGCTAGAGGAGTTGCTAGAAACGTGTGAACCGCTGAACTCCCGCGTGCGCATCACCCGTCAATGGGGAGAAACAAGCGCGCGCGCGCTCGAAAAAACCTATCCGCTTAACGGAACTTCACCGCGTCCGTGCGCGCGCTGCCGCCCCGCTGCAGACGGACTCCTATCTCTTTATTCATCTGAGTGAAACTGCTGAAAGAGAAAAAAAGAAAGAAGGAAATAGAGGAAAGAAGGAAATAAATAATAAAAGAAGTCGCGGAAGGAAAGTAGGCAGCGCGCACGCGAGGAGTGAGAGCTTTCAGCGGTGAGTGATGTGCTGTTTGCGAAATAGCGCGCGCGCATTCCTAAACACACTTATATAGGCTTACTCGGTGTTTTAGGCGTTGGCACGGAGGGAGAGCACGCGTTATATATAGTTATGTAGGCTGCGATGAGAAACAAGACACCAACCTGGGCAGATACCCGATACTGTATTTACACAAATAGATACCAACATCTGGAACTAATAGTTCCTGCGTGCACACATCTGTAGCCTAATTGCACAGCAAATACCATGCAGAATACCTAGGCTTGTTTCTCTCAGTGTTCTTGTGCTTTTTTTGTATATTTTCAAAGATTTGTTCACACAACTGTCTAGGTACAGAAATCCACATACATCCAGATAAAAATGTAACGAGTGTAATACATTTAATTAACTTTTTAGCTATTAATGCTTTGTTACCAAAGCATTAAAAGCTATGCACAGGTGCATACTATCATGCAGTGCAGTGCAAACAGTGCTTAATTGAAAAAAAGTAAATGATACGTTGTATTATTATTATTATTATTATTATTATATAACAAGTCATTGTGGTAGTGAGAATAGTACATTATAAATGACAAGGATTGTCTGAATGCATTAAATATTTAATGCGTAGGGTCCTCAAGTGCTGGATACAAATATTTCTATGTCCATTTAAAGTCCATTAAAGCTCTTAATAACAAGCATGTTCAAGCCAAAGACACTCTGTCCTAGTGCCAATGTTGATGTTTTATAAGGAATGTTTGCATTTTCCATGTCATCCAAGACAAATAACCTTTTTAAAAAAGGAAATATGTTGTGATGCGTCAAAGTAAATAGTACATTCTGGAGTTTCATTACAAATGTGTTCCCATTTTGTCGAGGAGTACAGATCAAAAAACTTGATATGCCACCTTGCAATGCAGAACTGTAATTAGCTTAAACTGTATGCATTGTGCTTGGAAACAATAAACAACTGAAAGATTACATAACTGGGGAGAAAAAAATGTCTAGAGTGGCCAAAGAGTGTTTGTCAATGTAAATGTTAGTTGGTGGTGTTTTAGATTAGTGGTTTTCAAACCTTTTGCAGCCAGCTGTAAAATTAATTTGTTGGCCCTTCTGGCTGCCACCATAATTGGATTTATCATTTTAATTTTTACAAAATTATTTTGGTTATTTATTGCAGTGCTTTATTCCTGAAATTTGTGGCAGCAGAATAAATTTGGTCCAGATTCACATTATTTATAAGCTGGCATGTTTTTGATTTATTGTGGTTTGGATTAAATCAATTTAAGAGACCAATTAAAAAGGGTAATAACTGCACAATAATGTAATAACTTATGATAATAGTGGGCTGTGATATCCTTTTATGTAATACATTTTAAAAGAATAAAGGAATAAAAAGCCCTACATTTTTGTAGACACCTGACCATCACACCGAGTTGCGCTTGTCATCTCATTCCAGATGTAGTTATAATCATCTCAACTCTTCTGTGAAGGATTTCCACTGTATTTATCTTACTATAAAACTAACATGTAAATCTATATTCTGTACCTGTCCTTTTGTAAATTGCATATGAGCTTACATTGACTTAAATAGCTTTAAGGAATAAGTTAAGGAATAAAAGAGGAGGAGCTAGTACTACCAGACCGTTAGTTCACCACTGCTTGTTATCAATATTGTTAATGAGCACTTTGATTCTCATAAAGTTTTTTTTCTGTACACCACAACCAAAACAGAAGACACTATTATCATTAACTATTTAATGCAAATGTTAAATGTCTACAAATAGCTCGTGCTGTAGAATAAGCATTATAGAATACAATGTTTGGACTTGACTAGAAATTTGATTCCAAATAAGTTCTGTCAGGTGTTCTGGGAAGTCTGAAAACATTTATACAACCTTATGTTAATGTTTCTATATCTAATGCATAAATATCTTTGAGGATCATGAAAGACGCAAGCCAACTAAGCCGCTGTCTTTTTTTTTTTTTGTAAACTCTCGAAAAACTCTAAAAAATTTTAATACATTACCATAAATTTTGACTTTGCGTCAGATGTATTAATAAATTTCATGCAAAGTTATTATGTCCTATTACCCTCAAAATTTATGTTAGATCAAAAAATATGTTTTTATTCACACAATTGAATAGATTATGTTTTTTTAGCAGAAAAAAATATGTAAAATTATAATGCCATGAAATTGTCAGATGAAAATAAGAACAGTCATCTATACTTTTATTCTCTGTAGAACTTATGCTGTGGTGGGTCATTGGGTGTCAACTCATTGCAGGGAACAAGTACACACTTATATAAATTACAGGACAAACATTCAAACTCCACACACACAGACAAGAACAAAATTCAAACCCCCAACCATCAAGGTGGAGGGCAACAGTATTAACCACTAAACCACCATGCCATTTCCAGGTGGCCTTCTACCCTAGTGTTAACCAGGCTTGCCACATATATGTACATGTTTTTAGTATTTTTATTTTTTAGGTTAGTCAACTACAGTGAACCTTGGATTACGAGCATAATTCGTTTCGGAAGCGGGCTCATATTTCAAAACACTTCTAAACCAAATAAAATTTTCCCATAAGAAATAATGGAAAACTAAAATTATTTGTTCCACAGCCCAAAAAAATAATTACATAAAAATAATTAACACAAAATATAAAGTAAAAAATAAAACAAATTAACCTGCACTTTACCTTTAAACACAACGCACACAACGGAAACACTTTTATCGGAAAAATAAACAAGAAATCTCTCTAATGACACTCATTTGAGACACACTCAAATGGAATCACTGCTGTAAAGTAAAAATAAAACAAATTAACCTGCATTTTACCTTTGAAAAGAATCGGGACAGAGCAGTGTTTCTGTGTGTCTGTGAAGGCGAAAGTAGGAGGGGTCCGTGTGTGTGTGTGTGTGTGTGTGTGGCACGGTGTCCAATGGCGCGCACACACAGACACAAAGAGCAGGCTGATACAGAGAGAGAAAATGGATCTTTAACCTCTCTCTTTTCACGCATGCTGTACACACACACACACATATACAGACACAAAATAAAATATGTTTTACACACACACGTGGTCACATTGTTATAGTAAACAGTACACGCATGCATGGATGTTGATTATACCAGTAAGAGACGCGCACTAAGACCCAGCAGGGAAGACGATTACCCACAATTCCGCAGCGCGAGAGAGAGAAAAACCGTTGGCTCAGTTGTAATCACGTGACGCTCTGCGTCAAAACAAGAAACACATGCGTGATACATGATACTCTGTACTCGTAAACCAAGACTTGTTTGTTTTCCAAGTCAAAATTTATTTAAAATCTTTGCTCGTCTTGCGAAACACTCGCAAACCGCGTTACTCACGATCCAAGGTTTCACTGTATTCTAATATATTATAGTAATTGACTAAACTAAAGTAAGATATTAAGAATAGTTAACAGTATTAGAATAGTTGATTAAACTAAAATAATTTATTAGAAAAAAAAAATGTATGTAAATTGTGCACAATTACACAATCTATTTAATAGTAGGAATAAAAAAATATTTGTTGATTTATTGAGATGTGTCTGCTACTTATGCCCTATAAAACTTTCATAACAGCTCTAATCTGAAATGGTGTTAATTGGTGATTTTTGGAGTCTGGTAACTCTAAATTAACTTCTTCTCTGCAGCAGAGGTAAGTTTTGCTCTTGCTTTCCTGGGAAGGTCTTCGTGAGAGTTTCATCATGGTGCTTGATGGGTTTTGCAAATGTACTTGTCAATACTGTTCTTGCAAGAACTATTCCAGAACAGCTGACCTTCGTGTCTTAAAAGAACAACTGACTGTTACGGTATCTTTGTTGGTGTTGGTGTTGTTGTTACTTAATTACCTAATTACCTAATGCGTTTGTCTGACTGTATATCTATCTGTGGATCCCACAATTTAGTGTGATGTGACTTTGATTCCCATGCATTGTGGGAAGTAATGATTTTTGCAAAAGCAATTAAGAGAATGGACATGCTCATAGTTTATGGTGAATATGTCAGAGGTGGATTACATAATTTATTGATTTTGATCATATCCTGCAGGAATTACAGTTGCTGAGAACATGCTGAAAGGGAAACTGTCTATAGACAGTCTTTGCAGGCTGCTACGTAGGTAATACATAACAGATAAATACAAAATGCAAATGCTTTGAGACAAATTAATGGCTGTGACTGTTTAACACTTTGCAACTAAAAAGTGCAACTACATTTTTAGCATATTTAACAACTGACAACAAACATCTTTGCAAGAAAGTAGTGTTTCCTGTCTGGTCATTATTTTAAATGTGCCCAAGCAGTCCAAAATGATGGGGTGTAAATTAACAACAACAGAAATTAAATTAAAACAAATGCTTAGTAATTGAGTAGGAGCTAAGCCTAGAATTGTGCTGCTGCTGTTGTTGATATATCTGTTAGTAGCAGTGGTGTGGATGGCTGACATTGAACTAAAGGTTCTGTTTCTATGATTGTTAGTAACCGCTCACACTACAAAACTGCCCGAGGCAAGTGCTGTGGAAAAGAAAGCATTCAGAAAGAAAAGTAGGATAAAACAAGTGGGAAGACATGACTGAGCATCAGGGTGACTTTTCACAGCTAGGTAGTCTTAAGATTCAAATGCCTTTAAATATGATGCTGAGCTCACTTTAAATCTGATTCTGCTAATTTAAGAATAATGTAAGTAGATAAGTGTGCGAGTGTGGGTGTGGAAGACATGTTTGCACCTTTGCGGCTTCCTGTGGTGCTACATGACATTGTGTCTGTGCTTAGCTGGCAGGACTTAAGAGAGAGATACTAAGTTGTACCTTTGCTTGCTGCTGGGTGCCACTCTCAAGTGTCACATTCTGTAACTGTATTTTTACTTTCCACTGCATGTAGTATAACCACAAAGCTTTAAACTAAAAAAAAAATGTCTAAAAAGCAGCCCAGTTATGTAATTTTCCTCCTTCTTTGATAGCAAAATTGTGACACTTAAGTGAGATGGACAGGAAATGATGAGACAAGGGGTAGGGTTGGGACAGCTCTCAATGTGCTCTTTATTTTCGCTTACTGCCGAAACACTTTTTAGAAAAAAACTAAAAATGTGTAGATCCTTACCACTCACTATTTCTGCTTCCAATCTTCATTCACAAGCTGGTACTCTCCCACACCCCCTCCTTCACAAACATTCTGTATATCCAAGTTTCCAGGTGAACGATACTGTAGATATTAAAGGCCCAAATGATAAGTGATGAGGAAAGGTACTGATTATTTCTCTGCTTTCTGAGTAAGAGTAGATGAAAGACCCAGGATTAAAGCCAGGTTTACACTAATACGGTTTTGGCAAAATTTTGCTGTCACTTGCCAAGTCCTAGCCAGCTCTCCTCTATCACAAGACAGCTACCAACCGAGGAGGGTGAACGCTAACATGTGCTTCCTCTGAGACACATGAAGCCAGCCAGCCACCTTTTCCACACTTAATACTGAGAGGAAAAAAAACAATTTGCAAAACACATAAAAGGACAGTGGTTCTACCTGAAGAATGACAGCAACAGCATCTGTTCTTCCTCTCTTCATAATGCAATTTTCAAGAGAGATTGAGTCAGGAAGTATGAGATGACAAGATTTCACTCATCACGCAATGTACAGTATGCCTGGTTTTGGGAGGCTGTGGTGGAATGACTAACTTTAATTGCAACAACTTTAAACAACCTATTTATTTTAAAAAAATCCAGTTGCTCCATTCAGCAGGGAAAATGTACAGTGTCTAAGTGCAGTGTACAGTAGCATTTCCTGGAACTCTGGGCATTATTGCCAGGAGATCTGATAAGTGTACATTATTAATGTCTTTTGTTTGCAGGTTTTCTTAACTGTAATAAGACAGCTTTTTAAATATTAATCGTAAAACTTAGACCATAGAGGCTTAGTGAACCAGCTTGTTGAACCACTGGTACTGAATTGTTGTGTGTAGTTATAAAGAATTATATCTATTTAGTCTAGGACTAAAACCTATTACTACTGTATCCTCACATTTGTGCCTATTTGTCTCATTCTCTTTGTTTTCTAATGCACTGCTACCTATTACACAAGTGTGAAAGCTTAATGTATTGTAAATACTAAACTAGAGAATTAATTTTCAGATGTTCAGTGATGGATATAAATATTGCAATGTTGTTACCTTAGAGAGATGCCTGCATGATGGGATAAAGTGCTGCATAACAACCTATCTCTATTAATCCATCCATCTATCTACAGTAGGAACCACTGTAGTCCAACCATGGAGGCCAATGCTGATCATTGTTTTAGTCCTCAAAACTTCACTTTCACTTGCACATTTACATGCTGTGGGCAATTTGGGAACACCAGTTAGGCTAATCTACATGTTTTTGGACTGTGAGAGGAAACCGATAATCCAGAGGAAACCTACTAAACGCGGGGAGAACATGCACACAGACACAACGCAGAAATTGAACCCAGGGCCTGGAGGTGCAAGGCGACAATGCTAACCACTGAGCGATAGTATAGTGAAAAATTAAGCAAACGTTGGTAAACATATAAATTTTACTAATTAAATAAATCAGACGCATTGTACAGATTGTGAGCATAATTCATTCCAGAAGCGTGCTTGTATATCAAAACGAATTTCCCCCATAAGAAATAATAGAAACTCAAATAATTCATTTCATAACCCAAAAATATTCATATAAAAGTAATTAATATGAGATATAAAGTAAAAATAAAACAAATTAACCTTTACCTTTGAAAAGAATCTGTAGTAATTGAGACGAGAGAAGAGGAGGAGGAAGGGGGCTACTGTGTAGGAGGACCTTCATACATACATGCGCACACACACACACACACACACACACACCCCCAGTTTTCTGACAAAGACTCACTATATAAGTGACGCACATGCACTGAGACCGAGCTTTATATTAACCACCATACTGCTCGTATTTCAAGACCTCGCTCTTTTACAGAGTTACAATGTATTCAAAATTTTTGCCACTCTTGCGAAACATTCACCGACCAAGGTACTCGCAATCCAAGGTTCCACTGTACTTGCATTTTGTAAGTGCAAGTTTGTGAATTTGAGATTTCTGTTAATTGAGCAGTGTAGACAGGTGAGTAAGCCTGCAGTTGATGGTAATATAAGTGATGTTTTTCGAGAAGCGTGAGCCAGAGTTTCCACTATAACCACAGATGGGTGGACTTTGGCTTTAATTTTATCTTTGTGTGTGTGTGTGTGTGTGTGTGTGTGTGTGTGTGTGAATGTGGTCATGTTTGTGTGTCTTCCTAAAGCTTTCTGTTGTGTCTGGAGTCTTGGATTTAGAGAGGAAAATTCCATTACATCACTGCTTAAAGTAAGACATGGGAGATGTATGATTATCCCAATAACCATACTTAACTGGAAGCCTATATAAAGGCACTGCTTGGTTGGGGAGAAACTTAAGGTGTGTAACTTACTTATCGGATGGCGGTATGGGATGTTTGGGCTCGCTGGGTGAGTTTTGATGTTAGTTTTGCCTTCTGAATGGGATTTAAATTACCTTTTTGAACATTAGGAACAGTGTTATAAAAGATTTGTTTTTTCCCTGTATTGGTTATTCCTTTGAGTTTCTAAACTTTAATGTCATGCAAATGTTTGAGTGAAAATAACAGCAACAACAAAAAATAGGATTATGTGAGAAGGTAGGGTTTAATGATTTTGTTCATGAAAAGAACAGTAACTAAGATTTGAGCCATTAAAACAGATTTGATATGAACATGGACATGATAAGACTTTGTGGAATTAGAGGGAAGAAAGGTTTAGAACATCTTACATTTTAAAGTAATGCTCATCATAAAGTCTCATCATGCTTCTACCTGAGTGTATATGTGCATCCACATGTTTCTTTCCAAACATAAAAAGTTGACCTTTGTTGGGTTCCTCTGAGAGCAAGATAAACAACTTTTTTTTCTGATTTGTTTTTTCTTTTTTTTGTTTTTGTTTTCTGATGTTAAGGATTAGGTTCAGGTAATAAAGCAATAATTAGCTCCCTCATAATTCTGCCAGTGGAAGGTTCTCATAAAAGTGTGTGTGTGTGTGTGTGTGTGTGTGTGTGTGTGTGTGTGTGTGTGTGTGTGTACACATCCAGTGCTGGCCCATTAGTGAAGTCATATAGATCAATGAGCAATTAGCAATAAGCATTTTGTTAGCTCAGGCAGCATTATAGTATTATTTGCAAGTTCCTGCTAATACTCCAGTCAATACTCCAATCCATATTCCTGCTGCAGGAATCAATAAATTGTTTTATTTCATTGCTTATTGTTTTTGCTCCATTTAATGTACAAACTAATGTTTTTTTAAGAAAACATGTTTGGTGGCAGTGCGTGTCACAATATGAAGAAAAAGAACATATTGCTAACCAGTGCAATTCTCATGTGCTTCGCAATGATCTGTCTGTGGAAGTGCACTACATTCATTTGAACAAAGTTTGTCTTCTCTTGGATCTTCTCAGTGGTACGATTTATTAAGAAATACAATAATATGGCAATATAGCAGCATGGTGGCGTTGTCAGCTCGCACTTGCAGGGTTGGGGGTTTAAATCTCAACTCTAATCTGTGTGTGTGTGTGTGTGTGTGTGTGTGTGTGTGTGTGTGTGTGTGTGTGTGTGGAGTAAGCATGTTCTACCATGCTTGATTGGTTTCCCCCCCGGTTTCCACCCACAGTCCAAAGATATACAGTTTCCAAATTGCCCATAGTGTGTGATAGGGTTTGTGAGCATGTGTGTGGTTGAGCGCTAAGTTGGCAACTTATCTAGGGCATACCATGCCTTTAGCCCTAAGTTTTTTGAGGTTGGCTCTAGGGCCAGTGCAACCCTGCACAGGATAAGAGTGTTAGTGTAAATAAATACAGCTGTTGTAGCCTATTTAGTCATAAAAGATATCTAGTTTTCTATGAAACAGTAAATTAAAATTTAATTAAAGTCATTGTTGTTTTTCAAAAATGTTCGATTTAAACAACACTGACTGTCACCAGAATAAAGCAGATGTCCACAGTAAATAAACAGTTGCAGCAAATGTGTAACACGCTGGCCTTTCTTCAAGTTTCATACCTGACCTGTTTTGTAAGATCCTAGTCCAAATGCTTGGTGGTTACAGTTCTGGATCGCTGATTAGAAACTAGGGCTGCCGGAAAACTTCTGTTGTTCTCTTGCACAAAGTCCTTAACCCTTAACGTTTAGTTTTGGATGAAATTCATTAGCATAAATAGAACCCAGACACCACAGGGACATTGTAGTAATATTAAACTAAATGTGTGTGTGTTAGTGCTGGGCGATATGACGATATATATCGTGGGGACGATAGAAAAGTGTCTATCGTCCTATTTATCTTCTATCGTTTCTATCGTTTCTAACCTAATTTTATCAATTACTAAAGAAAATATTGCATTAAATAGGCTATGACA
>JAOTRS010011723.1:0-11191 GCA_028565755.1 Dinotopterus cunningtoni | reverse complement strand
TGAGAGAAGAGGATGCAGAGGATAGGGTTAGATGGAGGCAGATGATTCGCTGTGGCGACTCCTGAAAGGGAACAGCCAAAAGACAAGAGGATGAAGAAGAAGAAGACTCTGCTAATAATAATAAATTAATTATTTCTTCTTTCTATCTTTTTTTAATCATATCAGATTGTTCCTCTTAAGTGACATCATTTAAGAAAAGCCCCTCCCATGATTTAGTGCTCAGTTTTGCCAGTTCTGTGATTCTCTGGTTGCCATGTTAAGGCTGGGCTAGAACATAGTAGCTACATGCTAACTACTACCCAAGCCTTCTTAAGCTCCTAGGAAGAGCTGGAACATTCACATACATTGTGGAGACCTTTAAGACTTATAGTAAGTTATTTAAAGAGAAGGATCATATTTGATCTTTAAGTGCTTTGGGATGGAAAACCTTTTTTTTTTTTGTAGCATGACATGCTGTATATATGTGTGTGCATGTCTGTGTGTGTGTGTATGTGCGTGTGTTCTTTACAGGGAAAAAAACAAAAAACAAAGCCTGATGATGAAATGGCAATTTATAGCTGTGACAAAGAAAGCAGGAACAGGAACTAGCTTGATGCATGAAGTTCCAAATCATTAAATGTAACTATAAATGGCAAAAATAAATGTTACATAATCAAATCATAGTCATATAAGGGGAAGAAAACATTTGGCTTTGCTATCCCATCACTGATTATTTTGCTATTATGGCATGACGGACTAATTTTTTATTCAAGCTGGAACGCTAAGACACACTTAATTTGCTAAAAACATCAAGCTAACTTTTTTTTTTTTTTAGCATTCCTCTGGCTTGAGTCATGATGCCAAACTGGTTCCCATACACTGTATATGCTTATTCGCTACATTAGCATTACGGCTCCAGGGAAATTTTATGTATTTGAGAACTGAAACAAAACAATCAGGGATGACGTATAAGTGTTTGTTTGATTTTCTTTTAGTATTCAAGGTCATAATGTTTGACCTTGCTGGCTTCACCACGTTTACAACACTTCACATTGGAGACAACTGTGTGAAAGGTTATAAATGTGACAGATGGAGAGCTCTGCAGTGGGGTTAATCTCTTAAAAGCCTCTGAGCTGGTGATTAGGAGGAGTAAACAAACACTGAGACTCAATAACTGTCCATAAACCACCAGCAAATGAAAAGGAACAGAAGGAAGAATTGTGTGTTTGTGCATTTATTTCAGTGAACAGGAAGTAGTGTAAGTGGGTGCCAAGACTTATGATCACCTGAATTAGGCAGAAAAAAAAAACAGGAAATTCTAAATATTATATCTAACTCCCATTAGGATTATCTTACTAATGTAAAAATCCAATATCTCACCTAACTTGCTAATCTGACTGTGTAATTCATTATTTAAAGATTAAAAACTATAAGTAAACTTTACTATCTGAAGACGCCCTCTGGCTAGCATGCTTAGCACATCTTGTGTAAGGTATGCGTAAGCATTTCTAAAGTACACTGATAAAAGTGGAGGGAAAACCAAATCGATATGTTCGATAAACGCTGCCTTCATGGTATGCTAGCTTGCTTATATTTCCGGGATTTGTATATATTTTTTTTCGCTGCTAGCTAACTCAACTAATAAAATAGTGATACTGAAATCTCATTGTGCTAATCTGAGACAAATAGGAGCTAGTTTGCTAGAAATTAGCATTAGATTTGTGGATAGCTGTGTTAGTTACAATAATGTCTAGCTAGTGGCTAGTAAGTAATGAGGTGCCATAATATAATTCATAACAACGCAAGTTAGTATAGATGTGTAACTTGTTGGTGTAGTTGTCAGTTTTTTCAGATGATATAAACACAGAAAGTATCCTAAGTAGATTATTTTAGGGGAAGTTACCAGTGGTGAGTAGCTGGGTAATGGTACATTTTCATAACATGGCGTTAGCTGTGCTTTTATCAACGTGCTTTTTCACTACCTGACTAAGTTTTTCTCCAAGTAGTGGAATGGTGTAGCATTAAAATAGCTAAAACACCACCTTTTTCTTTCCCACACAATCAGTTTAACATTGTTTTTGAAAATTGACCAAATTCATCTAAATCCCATTTCATCCTCAGGACTTTCAATGTGTTAAGTGGGCAAAATCCCAACAAGAAATTTTACTACGGTGTGTGCTATAGTACATACTATAATAAACAATAGTATTATTATGGTACTTCAGACATTACCGTGGTATAGACCACAGGACTTTACAGAGTACCACGGTAGTACTATGGTGTGTGTAGCATGTTATTTTGGTGAATACTATGGTACTACAGTGACTAAGTTCAGTAGGTATCTAATATGGTCTGCTTGTACATCATGTACAGTATATCCTAGTACATACTACTGGTATAGTACATATTGTAGCGTTTTACCGCCGGAAAGGATGTTGGAGAGACGAGTGAGCTTGATTGCTGCCCAATGCAAATGGCTGGGAGTACTTTATTTACACAGTCATTGTACAGCATGAGCAGCACATTCACATGAGAACCTACATCCAATTCAGCCTACACATGAACCGGAGCACATTCAACAGGTCACATACACCCTAACACACAAACCTGGCCGAAGCCACTAACCCAAAACACTCTTCCCCAACAGGGTGAACACATTGAAACCCCCCCGCAATGCATGATGGTTGTCAGCTGCCGCTCCGCCCACGCCACAATATAATTCTTTGTTGGATGTAACCAAGTATTGTGCTGGGTTAGCTAATGGAATCAACACGATTAAAGATGTGGCTAACATATGGTAGAAAATGAGCCGATTTGGGTAACGTTAGAGGATGAGATAGCTGTGGAAGCTAATGATTTAGCCCTTTTAAAAATGCACATTTTTTAATGCACAGCTTTACAGAAATACAAATTTTAGATATCAATTTTAAATATAAAAAAATTATACATTTGTATGTCTTTATCAGATGTTTCTAATGAGTGGGAACACCATAGCCACTGGGTAATAGGTTAGCTATAGGTTTAGCTAATGTTAGCTAGTGGGATCGCTATGCTAGCTTATGCTATGTTGTAGGATAGCTGTGCTAGCTTATTTAAAATAGCTGCATTAGCTGCTTGAAGAGCTGAGTTAGCAAAATGTTGCTTTAGTTAAGGATAAAATGTTAGCTAATGCTTGCTGAATTTATGAAGTTAGTTATGTGTTTTAGGCTCTTCTAAGCAACAGGAGGAACTATTGAAAGGAGTGTTACGGTGAATATTGTAGATAATATTTTCTTACATTTATATATATCAAATTATTTTTTATTTTACACACACACACACACGCACACACACACACATCATTTTAAAAGCAAATTCTAAAAGATGGGAAGAAATTGCAGGTCATCTTTATTGGAAAAATGACATACTGAGCTTGAGTTATGTATGGTAATGTGTGTGTGTGTGTGATGACGATAGGATCCATCAATCATGTGATTTGTGTGAAAAACAAACTGAAGTGAGTGTGAGGTAAGTCTATTGCGCTGATAGTGACGGACTGTCACAGCATGGGGTGTGTGTGTTGGGGCGAGGGAGGGGAAGATGGGGGATGATGGGGGGGGGGTGATGGGAAGGTGGAAAACATCTCTTTACATCATTTAAGTAAAATTCCTTGCTTATAAAGATCAGAGGAAGCGACTCACACATGCACATGTTGTTGTATTTCCTTCCTGAACCGGCGTCGTAAACCGTTTGACTGATTTACACAACAGCCGATAGTGAAGAGATACACCACACATTCCCTTTAAATTTAGCGATGTCACCGTATATGTTGCGATGCGATATCATTTCATGTCCTCCGATTCACATGCAGCTAACTTTTATTTAGCATCTTCAGTGGACTAACTGTTAATTACAACAGTAATGTCAATAAAGTGTTTATTAACACAGCTGCTAAATCATGCACAAGTTTAAAAATATGAATTTCTTTAAACGCATCATTCATTTTTCTGATAATATTTGATCTATGATTGTTGCCTCAGTTAATTTTAGTCCCCATGTTATCTAATGTTAGCTAGTGCGATGGCTGTGTTAGCTAGCGGGATATTTGTGTTAGCTAGTGTTTCTAGCTAATAAGATAACTGAGTTAGCTAGTGTTACCTATATGGATAGCTGTGTGAGCTAATGTTAGCTAGTGAGATCGTTGAGTTACCTAGTGTTAGCTACATGGATAGCTAATGTTAGCTATGGGATGGCTGGGTTAATTATTGTTAGTTAATGAGATAGCTGTTTTAGCTAATGTTAGCTAGTGGGATAGCTGTTTTAGCTAATGTTTGCTAGTGGGATAGCTGTTTTAGCTAATGTTAGCTAGTGGGATAGCTGTTTTAGCTAATGTTAGCTAGTGGGATAGCTGTGTTAGCTAATGATAACTAATTGGTTAGCTGTTTTAACTATTGTTAGTTTGTGGGATATTTGTGTAAGCTAGCGTTATCTAGTGGGATATTTGTGTTCACTAATGTTAGCTAGTAGGATATTTGTGTTAGCTAGTGTGAGAGCTGTGTTAGGTAATGTTAGCTAGTGGGATAGCTGTGTTAACTAGTGTTTACTAGCTAGTGAGATAGCTAACCCTAGTGTTAGCTAGATGGATATTTGTGTGGGCTAATGTTAGCTAATGGGATAGCTGTTTTGGCTGATGTACACTGTGGAAGCTAACATTAGCTAACACAGCTATTCAATGTTAGCTAGTTGGATAGCTGTGTAAAGTAAGGTGACCTAATAGCTGGACTCGTGAAGGAAACCCCCCATACACACTCACTGGATGTATGAGGCGACTGCGCTAACCTCTGTACTGAGCTGAAGCTCTGCTTGCGAATGTGTTTAAGTCCAGTGTAGCGGGGTCATGACACGGTGCTCTGTGGTCTGGTTACATCTTGCAGCGTAAGTGGCCTCATGAATCCACGAAGGCATTCTGTCTTCCGTCACACTGCCGCCCCGTTCGCACGGGACAGAGGCTTAAATATCACTGAGCGTTCGTCAAGCTAGCACAACATGTTACACACAAAGGGGAAGATTACCGCCATGCTAGCATGACACAACAAAAAAAAAAACAGCCTTTGTTTGCACAGTTAGAGCTTGGTGTGAAACTCTCATGTTACTGAAAGAGCTTTAAATCCATGTCGGTTTGTCAGGAACACATTACAACACCACAATTATATGGAGATTAATAATATTAATGTGGGAATACATTATCGTTTCCATAGCAACAGGGCTTGGATGGATAAAAAGTGTGACGTTCTTCTTTCACACTAAAGCTTCAGCTTCAGCGTCAGCTTTACGATCTTTGGAGCAGAACCAAAAGTCCAGATAAGACTTTGGATTTTTAGTTCAAGTGCACACACACACACACACACACACACACACAGTAACAGCAAGTCAAAGGAAGCTCACATGCTTCCATTAATTTTTGCTTGTGACAAAACACTCTCAAAGTTGTGCAATAGATGTCATCATGTGTGTGTGTGTGTGTGTGTGTGTGTGTGTGTGTTCACCATACAGCATCTTACTTTCCAAGGAAACTTCCTGAGCACATTTTCAAGGAAAGATTTAATGTCATGCTAACATTCCTGCTGTGTTGTTCTTGGCTGTAAACTGTCTTTGCTTGGAAAAGTAAGTGTGCGCATGTGTGTTAAACACTCGTACTTGTGTTTGAGTAACAAACATTACTCATGGTGCAGTAAGTGGGTTGAGAAGGTCAGGCCCCGCCCACGCCTCTTTCTGCCCTTTATTGTTTCGGTGAAAGCAGAAGCTGGAGGTGAGTCTTTCACAAACACACACGCGCGCGCACACACACACACACAAACACTTGAACACACATTTCACATCAGCTTCGTGTAAAAGGTCAAAATCTCAGGCTCAGGTTCATGAATGTTCTTTAAATCTAAGTAAATAAAAGTTTTAAAGTAAATGCTGTTGATGTCAGAATGAGGATAGGCTAACTTTATTCAATATTCAAAACTAAAATGCTAAAGTACATATAACTTTTAAGGGTCTTCCTAAAGTCACACATATAATGTTAATTAATTATTTAAGATCTTCAAAACAATGTGTTAATTATTTAATATTAAAAATATAAATGTTTTTTTGATAATCATTATTCATAAAATTTTATATTGTTTAAACAATTTCCGGGGACATCCCTATTAATTTTTGCCTCATTAAAAAATACCATGAAATATGCATATTCACGAATATGCAAATTAGGTGAACACACCATGAATTTCTACTAACCTGGACAAACCCTCCACGAAGAGCGGTTTCGAAACTTACTTGTTGGAGCTCTGGTCGTCACTATCTTGCCAGGAGCTGAGTCGACCTAAACCCACTGTTAGGCTAAATTAAATGGACAAATGGGCGGAGCTAATAGTACCTGTCTGTGTGTTGGAGCACATCTACCTGCCTCAGTTACCACAAGCTAGCTAGCTTAAGTTTAGTTCAGCTAAACTGTTAAGGTGGCTAATGTTAATTTATATGCTAATGTTACTTTGCATTTACTTGAGCACATTTCTTTTGGTAAATTAAACTACAACAATTCCAGTTAGCTGGTTAGCTAAAGTGATGCATACTGTAGCAGACAGCTAGTGGTAAGAAACCTGCACACTGCAGCTGTCACTCAAATCAGCCATGTCCCTAATTATGCAAATAAAACTTAAACCCCTGTACAGTTGGCATAAATAGGAAAAGTTGCACATCTGGTAATCTCAAACATATATAGGGATTGACTCACTTTTGGAGCAAGTGGTCATTAGAGGAACTGAACATTTTCGTACTTCTACGTTTGACAAAATTTTCAGTAGAAGTCATCCCTTGAGTTGTTTCACTTTGCTCAATCAGATAAGTAAGCCAGAGGATAATTAATCTCAGTTTACAGACACATCAAGTCTCTTTGAACACTTTGGAAGATGCTACAAATAGATTTAATGACTGTTAGAAGCTTCTGATCAGCCAAATGACCTTAATTAAGAGTTAATTACAGTAGGAGTGGCTATAAATTAAAGGGCCCATCTTTAGAGTCAGCACCTTTATACTCTTGATATATATATATATATATAAAGGTCAACGTACATTACTGGGCATAATTCTTGACCTCCCTCATTTCTTCGTATTAATGAAATTCAATGATGTAGATTAAATTAAAGAAACAGGAACAAATGTTTTACTGCGACAGGCTGCAAAGTGTCTGAAGATACAATTTAAAAAATGGGTTGTTTATTTAACAACCTCAGCAGCAACCTCATTTCCACCTCTAGTCTGTTCCAACTACTTAGCGTTTAGCATCACCAGTTTCTCACTGGTTCATGCCTTAAGTTAGATGATTTTTATGCTTGAATGAAATAAGGGGAGATCTCAAGACTTTTGCAAAGTACTGTATATTGCTAGTTCTTTAATAATTAAATGTTTTATAGTCTGTTTATAGTAGCGGTTTATGTGCATGTTTTTTGTTTCAGTTTTAAAGCTTACTGAACGCCTTGGTTTGCTACTAGTTCTGAATTGTATTCTCTGGTTAGATGAAACAAAACCTTTATGGAGATAAAAAGGGGAGTTTTTTTTTATCATGATTGTAAAGCATGGTGGTGGCTGCATCGTGTTGTATTGGGACATAATACAGAAAGATGAAACTGAGCAACAGCTGGATCTTTAGCAGGAACCAACCGTGCATGTAATAAGAACAAAGTAAAGATGCTGGAGACGCATCACAAAGTCCTGAAGGAGGAGACCCTCAAACCTGACTGTGTTACACCGGTTGTGTCAAGAAAAACCTCAAGCCAAGTGTTGTTAGGAGTGTGTTGAAGTTCGAGACTGAAGATTAAAGACAACGCCACCAAATACAGCATTCATAATCAGAACCATGTTAACGTCTGTGCCTGGTTGAGATCTGCAAATGCCCAGGATGACATGCAAATCAGAGAGAAACGCAGCGTGGCTGAGCGACACACACCTGCGATTCACACAGCATGCGGCGTAAAAAACCCGGCCCCCGAGTCTGCATGTGTGATGGGCTGAGGGCCTGCAACCTTCTGATTGAGCAACAGCTTTGCATATCGTTTGCATCCTTTCATTCTGAACCGCGTGCCATCAGCGCTCTGATCGCCTCCAACAGGACCATGTGTGCATCCGCGCAGAGAAAGTCACGTGTGCAATCACAATGTTTTCGACATACTACATGTGTAATGTTTTATATGCAGTATACTGCATGTGATTTTAGCGGACAGGAAATCTAGCATAGAGTCATCAATGACCTTTATTGATTTCTACTTTATATTTTATTATATTTCCAGCTTAAATAATTTTATGGGAAAAATCATAATGAACACTGGAGTGCTTTAGAAAAAAAAAAAAAGCTCAGCAGTGTTACAGAAAACAATATCGGATGGTGTCGGTATCAGAAATGTAAAATTACTTCATTGCATCATTATATCTTTATGAAATTCAGGAATTATATTTACTTTTTTTTTTTACATAAATAATTTAGATTAATGTTTTAGGTGTGTTTTATTTATTTATTTGTTTGTTCGCTTGTTTATTTGTTTGTGACAATTAATCATTTTTTTACACCATAGTTCATTTTCACAATAGATTTATTTCATCTCACATTTTCACCCAGAATTTTTTTTTTTTACTCTCCACACTTTTTTACACGTTATGTACAATTCTATAGCGCCGTGTACCCAAATGCACTTTTACCCCCCCCCCCCATGAGATCGCATTGTACAGTACCTCAGGTGGTTTTCTTTTGTCCCCACTCTTCTCATCTTATCGTTCTGCCGTTTATCCCCTTTCTATACGCCTTGTTGTTGTTTGTTTTATTCTTTCTACATTTTTTTTCCATTCCTACACGACAGGTGACTAAGAAAAATTTTTTTACCCCTAAAAAAAATGCCTCAGTGGAAAGGATGGTGTTTTTCTGGGCCCTGGGAGGTTTGCTCTGTCACTGTTGTGTGGGCGCGGGTCCTCCTGAGCTGCAGGGAGACCCCGTGATGAAGGTCAGAGCTTTGTGGTGCTCCTGTGGCTTCCCGTAAAACATAAAGCTATAGCTCTGACATGTTTCCTCTCTATATTCCCCTGATCTTCCCCCTGAGCCCTGGACTGTGAGCTTTAAAACCACTTCCTGGTGTGCGTTCGAGTCGTTTTTCACCGTCTGAATGTCAGAGCAGGCAGACAACACAGATGTGGTTCATGCAACTTCTGTCTTCTACACCGAAATAACTAAATCTAGACAGATTGAACTCAAAGGTCAAACTTGCAGGATGAGCCTCAATCTGACACGCCTGCACCCACACAGCACAGAGGTGTTACATGACCTTCAGACCTCTGGACCAGAGAATGAAGCCCCCTTAAGCAAATTCAATTAATTCATTTGCTTTATCACTCGTTTAACGTGCGGCAGAAACCTCTACCTACCGTGCATCACCTTCTACACAGCTGTGTGTTACATTCTAAATGTTTTTTTTGTGGAAAGTCCTCCTTATGCAGCACGCGATGCACACTGTGTATAAAGTGCACCAGTGGACGGAGGTGTCTTCCTGCAGGTGTGTGTGCGTGTGTGTGTGTAAGAGAGAGGAAGAGTGAGCATGGCAGTGCTTGCTTGTGCACACACACATACCGTGCATGCCTCTGTGTGGGTGTGGATGCTCTTTAATACGCTGTATTAATGTGGTATGTTTGTGCTCGGGCAAGCATGCGGAATGCACCGATTCCTTCCCCTCCACCTTCCCGTACAATCCCCCCCCTCCCCCCACTCTCAATCTCTCTCTCTCTCTCTCTCTCTGTCTGTCTCAGAGCAAGACACTAGATTACACGCAACCTTGACACAGAGAAGGTGAAGTAAAGCTACTGTGCGGCGCTGCATGTAAATGGAGCAAAAGAATTAGATATGGTTCGCTGCACGTGTACACACTTGTGTTTTTCTTGTGTATGTGTGTGGAAAATCCAGTCCATTTAAGATTATATTTGAAAACACAGACAGTGTTGATTCGTTTTAAATATTTTACATTTTGAATTGAAGAAACAGGCTGCACCTCCGGTGTCCGGGTTCGAGTGTGCATGTTCTTGCTGAGTTTCTTCCAGGTACTCCGGCTTCTTCCAACAGTCCAACAGACAAAGACTTTATCCCGACCCCTTAAGCAAGTTTAAATAAATTCGGTTTTATTTCTATAGCAGTAGTCAACACACTTTTAACAGTAGTCACGGTCGCAAAGCAGCTTTACAGAATCAAAAGATAAATAGGGAAATGAGTGTGAAAAGTGTAAGGAAATAATGTATAACTCAAAATGATCAAATAGTCCCTAATGAACAAGACGATGGCGACGGTGCTGAAGGAAAAACTCCCTGAGATGGAAATAGGAAGAAACCTTGAGAGGAACCAGACTCAACAGGGAACCCATCCTCATTTGGGGGATAACTGCAATAGAAACGACGCAAATATCTCCAGGGTGGGGAGTATGCATCGCCCGATGTGCCAGATGGCATGTGGATGGATCAAAATAATCCAAATGAATAAATTTTAAAAAAATGCATACATACATACATACATACATACATTCATTAAATAATGCACGAAAAGCTCATTATTCCATTGCAATGCTTAAAAATGTAAAAGAGTTAATTTATTTTTAAATCTAAGTACAAGACCATATACAGCATGATATGCAGTAAAACTCTTATATGACTGTCTGTGCCCTAAAACAGTAAGCTGAAATAGAAAAAGAAAGTAAGAGGAGGCAAATTGCATTAGAAAAAGAACGTCACTCATTCCTTGTCTATACCGCTTTATCCTGTATACAGGGTCATGAGGAGGGGTAGACCCTGGACAGGGTGCCAGTTCATCACAGTGCACGTGCACACACACACACACACACACACACACACACACACACTGTGGGCAATTTGGGAAAGCCGAATAGCCTAATCTGCATGTTTTTGGACTGTGGGAGGAAACCGGAGTACCCAGAGGAAACCCACTAAGCACGGGGAGAACATGCAAACTTCATGCACACAGACCCCGAGGTGGGAATCAAACCTGGATACAATTTGCAAATATGCATTTACAATAATTTGAAAAATAAATATAAAATAGGAGTATATAAAAATGTATAATGTAAAAAGTATACATCGGGAATGTAATTTAAATGAAAAATACAAAGGGTATTAGAGGGAAAGATATTGCATGTATGTATGT
>JAOTRS010011680.1:0-11193 GCA_028565755.1 Dinotopterus cunningtoni | reverse complement strand
CTTAAATTATTCGTTCCACAGCCCAAAAAAATAAATACATAAAAATAATTAATACAAAATATAAAGTAAAAATAAAAAAAATTAACCTGCACTTTACCTTTAAAAGAAGTAAAATACATATAAGTGTTTCCGTTTGTGCGCGCAGCGCTCTGTGTGTGTGTGTGTGTGTGTGTGTGTGTGTGTGTAAAAGGTTAATGTTCACATGAAAAGTCAGAATGAGGAAAAAGTGTGGTCTTTGTGACTTTATCATGGCTTGGTTGTTGGTGCCAGAGTGGCTAGTTTAAGTATTTCAGAAACTGCTGATCTTCTGAGATTTTTCTAGACTTTACACAGAATGATGAAAAAAAAAAAGCATCATGTAAGTGACAGTTCTGTGGGTGAAAACACATTGATAATAGAGGACACAGAAAAAAGACCAGCTTGGTTCGAATAGGTGGGAAAGATAAAGCAACTTGTACTGTATAATCACTGAGCTGAAACACATCTCACCATGTCCGAGGATACAGAAAACAGAAATCACATGGTATTTTTCAGGCGTTCCCAGGATAAACAAATGTGCATATATTTTAAGTGTGCATTTATTTCTTATGATTGCACTGAAACATTTAATTGTTTGCAACCTTCTGCTTATTAGTTTTCAGCACGTAAAATCCCACTTCCCAGTTTAAAATCTGTTACTACAGTAGTGCAGCAATGTCATCAGCGGACAGGGAAAAGTCTACTTTTCACCAATATAGCCTTTGGCTTAGCATATAAAAACAAATTTTTACATTTTTAATTTTTATTTAAAACTAAGTTTTAAATTCTGGCCAAGAATGGAGGCACAGAGCACAGAGACATGTTGTAATTAAGAAAAAAGACATTGTGGGACTACAGGACAAGAGGAGCTACTGAATTTCCTTCTGCTGTTATCAAAATGATCCCTGTGCACTAGGCTGAGCTTTACACTAAAAAAGGTTATGGTTGGTTTTTGAGTCAAAATGAAGGAGTACATGAACACACAAGATCATGAGCTACAGCCTTAAAATGAAGAAAGAGGAAGGACATTGACATGGCCAGAGACTTTAGACAGGAGTGAGGGGTGGACGGGGTGGACGGGGTCCTCTTCAGTTGTGGTGAACAATTTTCAAAAGTTGAAGCTTGCCTGCAGGACATTTCCTCATTCTGTGGAACAGCACAAACCACAAATATCATCATCAAATGAGTTGATGTAAGAGGTATGAAAAAGATGTGGTTATGGTCGGAAGTGGAGTCACCAGTAACACTCCACAGTTTATAGTACAGTACCAACTGTTTTACTGCAGAACTTTGACAGCACTTACCCTTTCTGATTGTTAATTAAAGGAAATTGTTCTTTTATTTATAGTTTTATTTAATATTAATGAATACGTGAGAAACAAGTGAGCTTTTGCTGTCACTTTGAAATACTCACTCTCCAGTGTCATCACAAGTTCAAGCTTGTCATGTTGCAGAGAAACTGCTAAGCTTAAACTCCTTAAGCTTAAATAACTCCTTATATCGATTATTAGATATTTTTCTCTGTTTAAGAAATTCTCTCCTCTGCTCATTATTATTAGTGTTACATTATTTGGAGGGTCACCTCTTCTTGTGAACGCCCTGTGAATGAGAACAAGCGCATTAATGTAAGGTAATACATTTGCTTTTTTATATTTATATTTTGGATGCATTTAGCATTGTTCTGTAATGTATGCATAAAATAATACAGTAATAAAATAAATAAATAAATAACTAATACGCCACTAAATTAAAAGCCAAACCCACACACAAAACTTACAACTTAATCACAGAGTAGCCATCAATCAAACCTACAGCGCCCTCTAGTGGATTCATAAAAATCATCATCATCATCGTCATCATCATCATCATCATCATCATCTGGAGTAATTAATTGTTAGGACTTAAACATGGGCAACCAGCAGAGACAGCAAGTGTCTTCATGAACTCATGAAGACCTCATATTATATTTTAAGAGCCTATAAGTGTGGCATCTAGGCATCAGTTTAGTATCAAATATAATTTTCATTAATTTTTTTATTATTGTAATTTTTAAAAAAAAAATTACATTTAAGCATCAGAAAATCAGAAAACTGAAAATGAGCCCTTGTCTGTTTTGTTTTAAAAAGATTAATGTTAAAAAACAAGGGTTTCTTTTGTTTGTTTGTTTTTAAAATTTTTGGTTTCATGTTAAATGACATTTCAATTCAATTATAGAACATTTTCTAAAATTATGGAATGATGGATGAATTAAGCACATTGTTTGTTTCACAGCATTTAAAAAGCATAATTTTAAAGTGGACAACATAGACACCATTTTAGTTTTGAAACAAAAAGTGGATGTTGTTTCTTTTTACAGTAAATGTATTAAGATAAAGAAATGCATCTGTTTATGAAACATTATAACACAATATGAATAACTTGTTTGTCTTTAGTCGCGTCCGTATGCACACAGACAGGTGATTTCAGACACTGTTTAGGGTGCTCAAGCTCTAATAAATGTGATCTCAGAATCCCTAAAGACGATGATAATAACACATCATTATTTTCTAAAATCATGTTTAGCACTCTACAGTTATAGTTCAATCTGCTTAGAGATGTGACCAACAGTTACAGGTTTAGAAGATGCTTTAATGTCCAGTATTCTTGATGGTGTGACGTTACACTCCAGTATAGTAGGTGGTGGTAGAGTTTACATAACATGGGTTATCCACATGCTGGTGGTGAGAGATGAAGAAGAGGAAGTAGTTATTGAAAGGTTCAGATTAGAACCACTGAGAGTTTTTTCTCTCGCTCAGGTTCAGGTGTCCGATGTATTGGAGATGGAAATTGCATGACAGTTTAACTTTGTTATATATGGATTAAAGGCACTAAATTAAAACATAAGCAAGTGACAGCTGATGTACAATAGGTGAGGTTTGCTAAAGGACAATTCTGATTTATCTTTTAGTTTAATGCTGTTTGTTCATGGTGGAAATAATTTTCAGAGGGTTTTCATTTATTCAGAAACTTGCATAAGAGGAAGAGGAAATGTATTTATTAACAAGTCTAAAATGGACAGTATAGCATAGCTGAACAAACTGACAAGTCTTAATTACAATAAAACACTCAAATTATGTGGATATTGGCAAACCAGTTTAAGATCAATTTGCATGGGCTTAACTTGTAGATCGTATTTGCCAAAACTAGTGTATGATACTGAAATCTGTGATTGATCATTCTGAACCATTATTATTATCATTATGCACAACATCAGACAACAATAAAATGAATAATTTTTTTTTAATGGTGCAACACTCATGCTACTTACTAGTAATACTAACATTGGTGTTAATTAAAATATATTTTAAAATACATCAAATACATAAAAATTACTATTAATAGCAAAGTATTAATAGCAAGACACTAAACATGTTACATTCTTATTAAGAGCTTAGCCCCTTAATGTAAAAATGCTCAGTTCAAAGGAAACTATGAACGTTGTAGAGAACAAGTCATCAACACGTCCTTACTTCATCAGAAGTGGAAATGAGGAATTTCACGTCACATAAGCCCCTCCTATTTCAGCAACTACTTTATTATATGTTCTCAAGGTACCAGACTATAGAAATGAGAATTGGATCTTTAGAGTCGTCAATGTGCAGCTTGTGTATCAGTACAGATTTACTGTCTTCTAACGATAACTCAACATGCAGACTTTATCATCTAAATAACTAACAATGAAAATGAGTACACCCTAAGTGAACATGTCAAAACTGTGTCCAAAGTGTCAATATTGTGTGTGAGCACTGTTGTTAGCACGGCCTTAATCTTCTTGGGCCTGGACTTCACCAGAGCTGCACATGTTGCTGCTGGGATCCTCTTCCACTCCTCCATAATGATATCACGGAGCTGCTGGATGTTAGACCTCCAGCGCTTCGCCGTGTGTCCGCTTGAGGACGTCCCACAGGTGCTCAATAGGGTTCAGGTCTGGAGACATACTCAGCCACTGACAAACACATGGACATGATGAATTGGTCATGTGACTTTGCACGGTTAAAGATGTACAGTTGTTATCACTGAGTGTGTACTTACTTTTGTTGAGTTATTTTCAGAGGACAGTAAATCTGTACTGTTATACAAGCTGCACATTGACGACTCTAAATTATATCCAAGCTTCATTTCTATAGTATTGTCCTTTGAGAAGATATACTAAAATGTTTGCTGAAATTAGAGGGGTGTACTAACTTTTGTGAGTGGGTGTAGGTCTGGTCGAGTTTGCTGGGCAATCAAGCACAGGGATACTATAGTCCTTAAAGCAGGTGTTAGTACTTTTGGTAGTGTGTGCAGGTACCAGGTCCTGCTGAAAAATGAAATCAGCATCTCCATAAAGCTGGTCAGCAGAGGACAACATGAAGTGTTCTATCATCAAGGGCGGATGGCGTAATATTAATATGACAGAACAATAATTTTTTATTTATGTATTATTTGTATTTACAACAACAACAGTGTGACATTTCCACAGCATCAGCATCAGGTATCTAAAGTACTAATGTTACCACGGTAACGCACTGAGGACGTGACGTCATTTAACCGACATTCCACGCACACAGAGCAGGGAGTAGGGAGCACCCTTTGAAGTGCACTGTGGAATGGAACACACGCACGCGCACGAGACCGCGCCACTGGTGCCTGGCCCTTTAAGAGCCGAACTGCTCCTCGGTCCCTCCGCCGCCGCCGCATCCGATCAGAGGAGTGTAGATATATATAGACCCCCTGCGGCTCTCAGCACATCCGCACCGATCAGCACGTAGGTAATAAAAACATACAGCTTTCTATTCGTGTTTCATTAATAACCGTGTGTGTTGGTGTGTGTGTGTGAATGATTAGATGAGTGCTGTGCAGCTTCTCACCTGGGTTTGTACCTTTCTGCGGAATGACACACACACACACACACACACCGGGGTGTTAGGATCAGGATAGTGATGGATATTATAGGCCAGAATATTAGACTCGTGCTAATTCTAACTCTGATGTACATGTGTGAGATTATACATCAGGGTTTTTTCCATTCTGATCTCCTTTTCAAAGAGAGACTGTAGAGACAACGTATTATTATTATTATTATTATTATAAGAATACTATAATGCACCGTTATTTTAAATGCTTGTGTGCGATTTGAAACCGCATTACGTAATGGCACGACCGCACGCGCTGGTGTTCTAAACAGAACCCGCAGTGAGTCTATAGATCTCGCGCTCTCTCGCGCGCGCTCTCTGCCATTGTTTATACGCCGCAAATCGCTCTGACGTCATCACACGCGCTCACACACTCTCCAGTTTCACACGTTACATTAGTGTAACTCTGAGTAACTGTTATTATAATGAAAATGATAAACACGTGTAAAATAAATAAAGTGTTACCTTTTTATTTCAGTGGCTAAACATAGAGAGGCCTAGAGCTCTCTCTACACCTTACCTTCATTAAAAATGCAAGACTGTATGAATATTCATGATGTACACATTTAAAACCGCCCCCACCGTCCTTTGATGTTAGGATCATCAATACTGTACAATGGACCCTCGCCATACAAATGTAATCCATTCCGAAGGCGAAGTGGGTGTGATTAGTTTGTGACTCGAAATTTTGTACAGCGAATTACATTTTTCAGTAGAAAACGTGAACGTAAATCTAGATAATCCGTTCCAGCCACCCAAAAATATGAACAAAACGTCTGTACAAAACACTATAATCCTTTTTTGCATAGGAAACCATCAGAACATTTACAAAAGATATATTAAAGAAGTAAACTACAAAATAAACAGACATTAAACCTCACTTTACCTTTAATTATTATTGTGATTTTTTTCTTGCCATATTGAAAGAGCATCATTAAAACTACGACAAGTTCCAGAACACATTACCGCTTATTTCTTTTTTTAATTTCCACTGAAAATGTTTCCTGCTTTTTCAATTTTTCCATCATTGTTAATTTTCTTTGGACTCATGGCGCTATGTCCTCACTAAGTCTTGCACACTTTTTTCCACTCACACGGACAAGTTTTGACCGGCTACAGGAAATGCGTGAAAGTGTGTGCTACTGGCTTGATCACTTGTATACTGAAACTGTTTCGCATGTCAAAGCAAAATCCAGCCAAAATTTCGGTCCGTAAGACAAGAATTCGCTAGCCTGTGCAGATCAGTCAATTTTTAACTTTAACCTTTTAACTGCCGCCTTGCGCCTCCAGACACCACCTGGGTTTGATTCTGTGTGCATGGAGTTTACATGTTCTCCCAGTGCTTGGTGGGTTTCCAATGGATATTTCGGTTCCCTCCCACAGTCCAAAGACATGCAATGAGGCTAGTTGGTGTTTCCATATTGCCCGTAGTGTGTGAATGCATGTGTGAATGTTGACTGGAGGTCCTACCATGGTTGTACAAACTGGGAACCCTTTAACTATTTCTACAAACTCTTGTTTTCCTAAGAAGCACTATAGAGTTGACTTGACTCAACTTCCAGATAACCTGACCTGGGTGACTGAGAATCTTCACAGGTTGGAGGAGTGTTACATTTACATTTAGGCATTTGGCTGATGCTCCCATCCAGAGTGACTTCCAAAAGTGCTTTGAAGTTTCTGTCTTTGGATAGATCCTTACACTGGGTTACTAGGATAAGAACTATAAGTACCATCAGTCGAACACTGTTGGATAAGTTTTGTTTTTTTAAACACAAATATCGTGTGTTATATAATAATAGAAAAATATATGTTTTTAACAAAATGAATATAAAAACAGATAGGTCTTTAGTATCTGTCACCCGATGTAGCGGATGACATGTAATCCGCTACAGTAGATTGACCCTCTTCTCTAGGGACCAATTTCATGCATGTGTGAAAACGTTAACAAAATATTTGATAAGCCTGATAAAGCTTTAAAAAAATGTAATAATAGTAAGATTGTATATAATTGTGTCATTATTTTATTATTGCGTCATGCTTTTGAAGGAAAATAGTCAATGACGGTGTAGTGTGATGAAGTGTTACTGTTACTACCCTGAAGGTGGCTGTTTTATATAACAACACATCTCTGAATGTTCTATTCCTTTTTATACCACAACAATTTGACCACATTTTTAATATGTATTAATAAAAGGAACATACGTTTTAGCCACATGTAGTGTTGTACAACGTCCTGGAAACAAGTTAGTTCCTGTTCTCTCTTGTCTTATACAGTAGGAGGTATAAATAGTTGTTCTCTCAGAAGCTGTTTTTTTCTCCCTTTCTTCCAGTCATGTCATACAGTATACTGTAAGGTACTAAGCAGCTGCTCATAACCTCCTTTGTTGTAAATATTTTCTTTATTTAGAAACTTACTGGTGCAAACTGTGACTTTTTTTGTAAGTGTTAACTAAATAACTCCTTAAGCAAAACTTCATCACACCAACAATTACACACGTTTATGTGTAAAGCAAATGCCAGATAAAATCATTAGGGATCTGAACAAAACGGTGAATGTAATCTGTGAAATTATTGGTTTTGAAAAGCAAGACCTCCTGTTCTAATAATCTCTCTATTCTCTCTCTCTCTCGTTCTCAGGTCATCTTTGGAACTTGTTCGGTTCTGGCAGAAATGGATTAGCCGAGAGAGAGCGAGACCTATTTTCCCTCCACACTCTTTACTCTTCTCTTTATTTAGTAATTTCTGCTCCTCGCTACCTCACGATGGCGTCGTGCTCTCCAGCTGTGCGTTTTTGCCAGAAGCTGAACAGGCTGAAGACCTTAGAGGATGATATGATGGCGACGTCCTTGAGGCGCTGTCTCTCCACGCTGGACTTGGCGCTGCTCGGCGTGGGTGCGATGGTCGGATCGGGTCTCTACGTCCTTACTGGAGCCGTTGCCAAGGACTTGGCGGGACCGGCCGTTGTGATTTCGTTCCTGGTGGCGGGCGTGGCGTCTCTCATGGCGGCTTTGTGCTATGCTGAGTTTGGCGCCCGTGTGCCCAAGACGGGCTCCGCCTACATGTTCACATACGTCTCTGTGGGTGAGATCTGGGCGTTTCTGATCGGCTGGAATGTCGTTCTGGAGTATATGATCGGAGGTGCGGCAGTGGCTCGCGCCTGGAGCGGCTACCTGGACTCCATCTTTGACCACCGCATCCGGAATTTTACAGAAAGTCACGTGATGCGCTGGGACGCACCTTTCCTCGCCACGTATCCAGACTTTCTGGCAGCAGGAATACTGGTTATTGCATCTTTCTTCATTTCATTTGGTGTCCGTGTCTCATCCTGGTTAAATCACATCTTCTCTACGATCAGCATGTTAGTCATTGCCTTCATCCTGGTCTTTGGATTTGTTTTGGCTGATCCAGAAAATTGGAGCGCCCGCAAAGGAGGTTTTGCCCCTTTTGGTTTTTCGGGCATCATGGCAGGAACGGCCACCTGTTTTTACGCGTTTGTAGGCTTCGATGTTATAGCTGCATCCAGCGAAGAGGCACGTGACCCTCGGAAAGCTATTCCCATGGCAACCGCGATCTCGCTAGCCCTGGCAGCAACAGCCTACATCCTGGTTTCTATGGTTCTGACGCTTATGGTCCCATGGAACACACTTGATCCAAACTCTGCACTCTCAGATGCCTTCTTCAGGCGCGGGTACAGCTGGGCCGGCCTTATCGTGGCTGTGGGATCCATCTGCGGTGTGTATAACAGAGTGTGTGTTTGTGCTTGGGTCTATCTGTCACTCCATATGCCAGAGGGAATGTTTTCTAACAAACATTTGATTGATTTGATGTGATTCACTTTGTTTTTAATATCTACAATTTATATATATATTTTTTAATACTGGTTTTATCTAAGATGTTTTATCATTTTTTTTCAGCTATGAACACAGTGCTGCTCAGCAACCTCTTCTCTCTGCCTCGCATCATCTACGCCATGGCTGAGGACGGCCTCTTCTTCTCCGTCTTCTCACGCGTCAATCCCGTCACCAAAGTGCCCGTCATTGCCATCCTGGTCTTCGGCAGCCTCATGGCCTTCCTGGCGCTCATCTTCGACCTGGAGGCTCTTGTCCAGTTCCTTTCCATCGGCACGCTGCTAGCGTACACCTTCGTAGCTGCGAGCATTATCGTTTTGCGCTTTCAGCCTGAGAAAACTTGCAGTGCTAAGAAAGATGCCTCATTGCCCTCTCCTGGTCAACAGAGCCACTCTGGCACAGAACTCAAGGAGGTATGGAACTAGAAGCTATCCTATATCATCCTAAAGAATGGTTTTTATTAACAGCAAGGCAATATTGTTTTAAGTTAAAATGACACAGACACTATATATATCGCTTTTGTCAAACAGGACAGCGGCGAGCTGAAGGAATACGAGTCATTTTCAGATAAACTACGCCTGGTGGAGAGGCAGAAGTCCCCAGGTGCACTCCGTGCCCGCTGGGAGCCGTACCTGGGTACTGTATTGGGAGACTGGGCACCGGGCGAGGTGGTGGCGTTCAGCGTGTTGGCGCTGATGGTGAGTGCCGTGTCACTCTGCGCAGTGGTGGTTTTTGGACAAAGCTACCTGCAGCTGCCTACCTGGAGCTTCGTCCTGTTGGTGGTCATCTTCAGCCTGGCGTTCATCCTTAGCATCATCATCATCTCCTTACATGAGCAGCAGAGGAACACCAAGACCTTCCAGGTAAGAAAACGTATCAGTTTATTATAAGGTGTAAACGCTTTAGGCAGTCAGCAGTTTGATCACAATATAGATGTAATGAATATTTTTGGAGCTGTGTTTAAAGGGGTGTAACTGTCCGCCTTTCTGGTTGCTTTCTGCTTACATGCTGTTGGTCACTATGATCCTAGAGAATTATAAACATAAGTATTATTCATATTATTTTAATTGCAATTTTAGCACAGTGCTGTGACAATGATAATTACATTTATTCTTTCAAGCAGTTATGTTGTTGTGATGTCGTAAAATGCACATGGAGTTGAGGAGACCTTATTTTCAACTTTTGCGTGATGAGGTTTAGTCAAACAAATGCTACTGAGTAGATTAGATAAAAGTGCAACCATAGTTTGGCAAAAAAGTCCCTTTTGTCTTTTGAAGATATTGCTATATTGTTCATTCTTTATAGTTATAGTATATTTCCATCAGGAGCATGTGATTGTCCCACTGAGAAGGTGAATATGGATTTCGAACAAGATTGGGCACAGAATTGTTCCTTGAGGGACACCACATGACTTTGTATGATGATGTTTTACTGTATGTCTGAAGAAGTGTTAAATAGTCTTCACAGCCTGTTAATTAAAATCTAATCTCTGATGTAGGCTTAAAGCAGAAAAGCCAAACCAGTGCTCAAGTCAGTTGAATAAAAAGCACTGTGGTGTAAAAGTGGTGCTGTAGACGCTATTAAAAACCCAGACTCAGAGACAGCTTCTAAAAAAAAACAAAAAAAAAAAAAGAAGTGGCACGCTCAGAACAATGAGTCAGAGTGATGATGTAGAGCGGTTTATCTCCTCCATCAGGAGGAAAGCGTTTCTCCCGCACTAACAGAGCAGCATTATAGCTGTGGAGATAAACAACACTAATGGAGCTCTCAGGTCAATATGGAGTCTGATTCTCTCAACAAACAGGCTGTTGATTATCAAAGAAGAAAGAGACAGTTTAGAAAACTGAAGTACAGTACTGAGCCTACACATTTCTTCATGTTAAATTAAATGATGTAGATTAAATAAAAAAAAATGGGAACAAATGCGACAGGCTGCAAAGTGCCTAAAGATACACTTTTAAAACTGGTTGTTTATGTCACAACCTCAGCAGCGACCTCATTTCCCCTCTCATCTGTTCCAACCACTCAGCATTCAGCATCAGCAGTATAGTAATCACCAGGCTGATCATCAGTGCACCTATTTCTCACTGGTCAGGCCTTACGTTAGTCGTTTTTATGCTTGAAAGATTCAGAGGTCACTGTGTGGCTTAACAAACAAAACACATTCCTCTGAAACTGCTTAAGTACAGGGACTGGACTGGAAATGTCCTCAATTATTCCCCAAGACTACATTAAAAATGCAAGAAAGTTTGACACTTTAGGCCTTGTTCACACGGGCGTTAAAATCGAGCGTTTTTCTTGCGTTCGTAGCATCCAGTGAGCGCGGATCAAGCGCAGAGTGTTTTCTACACATAGGAGTCAATGAGAGTGTTCACACGGGCTTTGGTGACGTG
>JAOTRS010011621.1:0-11196 GCA_028565755.1 Dinotopterus cunningtoni | reverse complement strand
TCATTGCAGTAATTTTCCAGTTAAAGTTTTTTTTTTAAGTATTTTTTGAGATTCAAATGCAGACTTCTTTTTTTTTTTTGCTATAGTATTTGGAATCACCTAATTGACCTACAAATCACAGCTTTGTGGATTATTTGGGTCAAAACCACAAAAGCATAGAAAGAACTGCATCACACAGGGCAGTGCAGCATGTGCAGGTAAAACAACAAAACCTGATTTGCGCTAACGAGCCTTTCTACATAATAAAGAGGGAGAATCTTATTAGTGGAGTTGAGCTATGGGATGCATGGTTTCAACAAACAGAGCTCAACACTGCAGTTTATCATGGTGCAGCTGGGGATAAACTGATGAAAATAACATGCATATATTTCTGTTAAAAATAGGTATGACTATTATTGTTATTAATGATCCCACTGCCTTTAAACACACATATTTTAATGCAGATGGGAAAAATATTGATAATGATCTTGACCTGAGTATTACTAAAGTAATATACAGTACCAGTCAAAAGGTTTGACAAACCTCCTAATTCAATGTTTTTGTTTAGTGATTTTCAGTTCTAGATTCATTTTAGAACAATACAAGAGATTACAGAATTATGAAATATGGCACATATGGCATTAGGCAATTAAATTGTCATAAATATGGCAAGATGGCATTTTACTCATTATCTACACTGCTTCATTCTGTGTACAGGCTCGTGGGGACCTAAAGTCTGGGTGCCAATCCATCGCAGGGCACACACACACACATACACACACCAACACTTATTCACACACTATGGGAGATTTGGGAATGCCAATTAATCTAATCTGCATGTTTTTTGACTGTGGGAGGTAACCAGGGTACCCAGAGGAAACCCACCAAGCATAAGGAGTTACCTGCCAAAATCGAAAATGAAATAAAAATCAGGATTAACCAAAGAATCAATAGTTGTGTCCATAATTTTGACTGGTTGTGTACATCCAAACAAAATGGCATGAAATGGATATTAATGCTATCATGAACAATATTTCTTCAATCTGTTTAAAATCATTCCAAATTAGAGATTCCAGCTTAACTGTTTATATGAACACTGATCCAATAAGATGGGTATTTACATGCACAACGGATTTCATCACAGTCTAAAGTTTTTGACATGTGCAAAGTGGTTCTGCCCGCTGTGAATTTTTAATCTGCCGGAAATATAACAAAAAAAAGTATTTGTCTCCAACTTTGTGGTTAGGTTAGACTTCCCATCCTTTCCAATAAATTCTACCTTATACATCATGATTGGCTACAGGAATTCAGTCTTATCTATGACTGGTTAGATGCTTTATTACATGTGACATGGTGAGCCAATCAGTGCTCCTTCCACAGCCAGAGACCGAGTGGATGAAACTAAAAACAGATGAGTTGAGAGTTGTTCTCACTGAGTTTACATAACAGGAACGGAAGCAAAACTTTTTTCCTGGAAACACATCAAGTCACCTAATGTTCCCAACATATGCAGAAAAAATATATTTATTCTGACAAGAGAGAAATTATCAGATCATGTGTTTATAAGAACAGATTATCAAAGGTTCATCCCACACATCTCATTCCATTTAAAAATAATTCTGAATGAGCCAGATCCTGCCAGATTGTTCCAATTGAGGTATTTAGATGATGCATTTTATTCTGATTGAGCTGTTTATTTGTGGTTGATTATTAGTGGAATATTAGTGCCCATGTTAACACACCTAGTGATGCAAAGTGATGCAAAGTGTTTACATTAGTTACCATCACAACACTGAACACTACAGCATCACTCACATGTGCATGCATGTGAGAGAAAACAGACAGATAAAAAAATCTGAGACCAAAAAAAAAGTAGAAAACAAAGAGGAAAAAAAATGTCTACATGTTCTTGGTTTCAGAGTGGAGACAACCTGACAGGAGACATCAAGAGAGACAGAGAGAGGCAACAGACTTTGCCCAATGAGAGGAAGGCAGTTTAGCTTTGAAGACAAACAAACAATAAAGCTGAACAACAGAGAAAAAGTTGTTCCCTCTCTGAAGCATCAGAGGGACATAGACATATAGAGAGACAGAGAAAGGAGCCAAGGTAAAAGACAGACAGGCAGAGGCCAAGGCAGATGGAGTTAAAGAGATGGGAATGTGATGTCAAACAAAGAGACAGACAGAGAGCGAGAGAGACAGCAGACCAAGAGGTGAAGAGAAAGACCCGAGAGATTCCAAGAAATTTTCATCAGCAGTGAGTGAGATACTGTAATCCCTCTCACACATCAGGTCTCAAGTACATAAGTAAGCACTTAAACACTCAGCGGGGAGTTTGTTGAAATTGAGTTTATTCACTAGTATGTTTCCAGTTCCTTCAGATAGCAGGAGCCATGGCTATTGTTCACATAGCCAAGTGTACTTTATCAGTTTACTCACTTATCCTATAAGGGTCAGGGGAGGCCTGGGGCATATCCCAGGGCACTTGAGGCACAGGGGAGGGTTCACACTAAATGGGGTGCCAATCTGTCGCAGGGCACACAACTCACTCACACTACAGGGAATTTGGAAATGCCAATTAGCCTACCTTGAATGTTTTTGGTGGGAAGAAACCCGCCAAGCACAGTGAGAACATGCAAACTGCAAGCACACAGACCCAAGAGAGGAACTTAACCCTTGACACTGGTGTTGCAAATCCACAATGCAAACCCTCAACTCTAGAGGTGCGAACCCACAATACTGAATACTACACCACTGTGTCGCCATTATCATATTAGTCTTAATTTAGCTAGTTAGAGCTCAGAAAGCGGTACCTTGAAGACATATTAGATAGTCCAGCGGCATCACTGGAATGCAGCATGAATTGTTTTTGAGTATGTCATACAGCATTGGGACTGAACTGATAAACACACACGTGCAAACACACTGATCAACAACCATCTATCAATTGTACATGCCAACCTGTAATTTTTCTTTTGCACTGTATTTATTACTTGTTATTTTAAAATTAAACTATTTTCTATCTTGCTACGTACAGTACAAGAAAATGTTTACTGTTTACACATTTGCATGTGTACTTTATGGTTTCTTTTTTAGTATAGGACCTAGATAGTTTTTTGTCAATTTGTAATATTAATTTGTTTTGTCTTAGCTAGTCATCTAATTAGGTTTTTGAGTTAGCTAGTTAGTTAGTTTTTTTTTTTTTAGCTTTTTTTTTATTATTCACATTGTTAATTTATGTTGTATGTGGCACCTTGGTCCTGGAGGAATGTTGTTTCGTTTCATTGTGTACTGAACTGTATATGGTTTAAATTACAATAAAAAGCCTACTTGACTTGACTTGACTTGACATGACATGATGTTCATGCTAAAAAATGATACTTTTTGAGCTCATGTATTTCTTTTACCGTTTAACCCATGTAACATTTGGGTTACAGTGGATTAGTGTTTAGCACTTGCACCTCCAGGGTCCAGGTTGGGTCTGTGTGCATGGAGTTCGCATGTTCTCCCTGTGCTTGGAGGGTTTTTCTCCCACAGTTCAAAGACATTATGATTAGACTAAATGGCGTTCCCAAATTGTAATTGCCTGTAGTGTGATAATGTTGACTGGAGATCTTACACAGGTGTAAAATGGGAAGAAATACAATGGTAATCACCACTGGCCTTCACAGTTCCTAGTTGGACTACAGAGGTTCCTAGATGGATGTATGAAACACCTGGGTTACATGAGTCCTTTCTTCCTTTCCTTCTTCTTCTTCTTCTTGGAGTTTACTGGCGGTTGGCATTCACTATGTTGCATTACTGCCACCTTCTGGTCTTGGTCTCATCTCATCTCAGCATTGTCATTTTTATTTCAGTTAAAATCCTATTTTCTAGTCCCGTCACCCATAAGAAACCCATCAAATACTTTCTTTCCTGTCCTTTTTCTCCATTTTCTAAAATACAACGTACCCAACCTTTCCAAATTCCTATTGCTCCTCACTAAAACTGACTCATTGTTTCTAATCTACAATGCAAAGTTCTTCTCTCTACTATTATTAGTTCATGTATGACTAGACAGTAGCTGTACAACCAGACTTGGTAAAGTTGATGTGTTGTTGCCTAATAAATGACTATTACTGTGGGAATCCCCAGCCCCTGAGCTGTTGTGGGTTCTTCTGTTAGACTTTCCCAGCAGCCTTGATGAGGGACAAGAAAACAACTGTTACAATGCAACAGGCCAGGAGACCCATGGAAGGGAATATTATTGCCTAGGCTTGTCTGACGTTAGTCTAGGTGGTGTTACAAGTTTTTTTAAACTCTAATAGAAGTCTTAAACCAACCACACAAATTGCACTGATAACACACAAACCTTGAAGCAGTACGATCTAATTCAATAAAAAGAATCAGTTTAAATAAATGATTCATCTGTGAGTTATTACAAAAAGTAAGTTGTGTGCAGATGCTGTAGAACTCAGAGGCTGTAGGATTTGATTTCTCTACTGTTAGGAAAATAGTTAAAAGTGATAGAAACTTAGACGAATGACTAACTCTGTTTCAGTCTCGCTTTTTCTGTACGCCTCTCTCCGCATTGCCTTGTTTGACAGGGTCAAACTGGGGTCAGCGTGGGTTGTGTGCTGCTGAGGAAAGGGAATGTGACGGCACTTGATTTTGCTTGCCTAACGGACTGAAATGATGAAATAGGAAAGGAAGAATCATCATGTGTAAACACACACATACTGTACACACATACCATAAGCCGGAGCATGGATCACACAGGTAGCTTTCCCTTCTTACTGAAGTGAATGAGGACAGATAGGACACCAGGTCCGAATATTTGGAGAAAAATGACCCTGTCAGCAATGTGCATGTTTTTTTCCTTTTTTCAGGGAATAAAATGATGCTAAGAAGACTTACAAACAGATTAGGTATTACAGAATATGACCAGCTAAAATAAAAACATCCACTATTCATCCACTAACGCACAACTGATTTCTTCTTAATGCTGAAAACTTTTACTGCAGAAGACTTTGTGGAGAACTCGCACTTACAGATACATCTGAAGTCAGCTCTACAGCATACGAAAGGTAAAACAGCAGCGTAGTTAAACAGAAGTCTGTGTAAGGATTTTTTGTGTGTGTATTTGTGTGTGAGAGTATTTAACAACTGACAGAGTACTAATAGAGGTACAGCCAAAAGCCAAAAGATGGAGCAGCAAAACTTCTGCAAATTAGAGGGGAAAGAAAAAAAAATCAAAGACTGATGCTGTGAATGGGATGAAGACATGCAGGGAGGAGACGAGAGGGCATGGAGGGTGTGTAAGGTCCTGACACTACGCTGGAGTTTAAGGACCCTTCATGGTGTTTCACTAACACGCCTCAAGGAAAGAACACAATAAAACACCAAAACAGGGAGCCAAATGTCACAGACCTTTCCTCACTGCTCATCTGCTTCTCTGGTCTCTCTCTCTCTCTCTCTCTCTCTTACTCTCGTCTCTCAGTTCCTCATTAACCAGCGTGCAAGTACAAGATGCCCAGAGGACACAACACACATACAGTAAACACAAACACACAGAGTAAGAAGGAGAACAAAACAAAGGTGAGTCACTAACAGTACACACTTCCTAATTATCAGGTGCACACATAGGTTCTTGCTGCAGCCAACACACACACACACACACACACACACACACACACACTTTTCTTCATTCCAGCCACTTGAAGCTTATTGTGACCAGTTACCCAGAATGCCTCATTGCTCTGATTAATAAAAGCCTTTACACACTGTTTAGTGCTCACACACAGCATATTTAACTATGTTTAAATTCATAATTATATTTAAAGCTTTAATTTCCCCAAATCTCCTGGTCCTGCTCATAACCAGAGTAATAAAGGCCAAATTATTGACACAGATCTTCAATCACGGTAAACTTTCTTTTGGCTTTTCCCATGAAGAGATTGCCACTCTCAAATCGGCACAGGTTTTACACCAGATGCCCTTCCTGACACAACCTTGGGCTTGGCAGTATGGGGTGGGGCAACCCACCAAAGGCAGGGCTCAAACCCAGATCCTCAGATCAACAAACTTGGGAGTTTAGCCACCTGAGCCACCACTGACCCAGATTCTTATCCCAAAACTCTTGATCAACAAATACATGCATTAATCAGTATACAGTAATAGTTACTTCTTGTTAACTATTTAGGTATACAGTGGTGTGAAAAAGTGTTTGCCCCCTTACTGATTTCTTGTTTTGTTTGTCACAATTTAATGTTTCAGATCATCAAACTAATTTAAATATTAGTCATAGTATATATATACAGTATATAAACTGTATATCAGATTTTTTTTGGTATTCGTTCTGTGAATGTTAGTGACATGAGGTCGTGAGCACTTATTGAAAACAGCTCTGTGCTCGCCTCTCAGACCAACGCACGACTAAAAGCTGTTAAAAGTACCATTAGTCGCAGCTCAGTGATTTTGCTATACTATAGGCACTGGATTCACACCATGTGATGGTCAGCATGTACACTAATGACTCTCTGAAGAGCCTTCCACACCATGAGAACTGTTTTAAAGCAGATCATTCAAGAGTGAATATTTACATAAAGGAACAGAATCCTTGTACAAAGCGGAATCACGTTAGTCAGAGGGGTGTTTAAAGAAACTATTCAGTTGTGTGTTGAATAAATAGGTAAGGATTGGGGATTTGGTTGTGTGAGAGAGATTTGTGCGAGGGTGGTGCATTTATTCATCCAAATGCAGCTTGTGTAAAGTCTAAAATCCAACATGTCTCCCTGGTGCAGCTGTGTGGAGCTTGTTACGTTCCAGAGGATTTCTCACCATCCAAGCTCTGCTCCGTATGTACACAATCTGATTACACAACAGCAGCATGCTGGCTTAAGACAAGGCCAAGTGTGTGTGTGTGTGTGTCTGTTTGCAGTCAGATTTGTTAAATCAGAATGGGTGGTGCTTGCTGTTGTTGATGTCGGCTAACACCTCCAAGTTCCTCAGGAACGCAGTGAGAGGTAACAGCATCACGCACAGAGGTAAACAGAAGACACGGACGTCTGACGGAGAACAAAGGAGCGTTTGGACACGAGGACAGAATGTAGTGTGCACACATACCAACGAAGATGCCGTTGTGCTAATATGGGTTGAGAAAGATTGCGTCTGGAATGTGTGCTGCATAGAGAGTGTGGCACTACAGAAATGCGTGCTTTTTAAAATTGTTTTTAATTTTTTTCAATTTTTTTTTCAAACAAAATTGAAAAAAAAAATACAAAATGATTGTTTTTTTCTTTCTTTTGTTTTTCTTTATATGTGACAGGAAAATTGGGCAGAAAATCCGACAATATAAACTGAGCTGAAGGCAGTTTATGTCATCTGACAGAGTTATAACAGAGATGTCAAGGATAGTTAGGTGTGAATATTGCAGCCGAGAGGATCCTAAATATCTTCTCAAAAGAAAAAGTTACAAAATGAACAAAGATACGGTTGAAAGGGAAAAGAAAGGCAGAGGAGTTCAGTTTAACTGATCCGGTTCATGCTCAGAATTGCATACTTTTGTTCCTGAAATAGCAAAAGCATTATCAGAAACATTATATGATTGTCGCAACCCACTTCACTGATTTGTACTATGCCTGGGTATGATTACCTCCGCCCCTCCCTCTCCCGGCCTGTTTTTATTTATTAATATAGTTCGCACCCGAGTACAATAGTGTACTAGTGAAAGTCTCTGATACAGCAGGTGGCAGGACACACCTAAGTGCTTGTGAGCCACCATTAAACACAAACAGAAAAAGAGTACAATAAAGTCAACCTTTATGCTATGCCTGATACTACTGATATGTTTGATAAATTTCTACAGCGCCCATCTTGCCTGCCTTCCTTCCTTCCTTTCTTATCGGCTATGGCTATGGAGTTCAGAGGATGAAATTGGCATTTGCTGGACACAAACAGTTATCTGAAGCGACAGACTGCATTGATAATGTTGCATAAACAGAAGTCCATTTATGTTTTTAGGTATGTTGAGAATAACTTCCATTATGTTTTCTAAATGGATCTGTTGTTGTAATTTGAAATAACCCTGTTTGCAGTAGTGAGATTACAGTGGTCACAGTCTACTGGCTGCATTGAGCAGTGCTCAGTGTCTTAGTGTAGTCCAATGGTACATAGACCACAGTATTTTTGACTGTACCATAGTACCATTCTATCATGGTACATACTTTGCTACAATGTACTATAGTATGGTACATGGTTCTGTGGTATAATGTACCAGGATACTGTCAAAAACATGTTATACAAATTCATGTAGCATAAAGGTACTATTTATATACTTACATTGACAATGCCATTTTAAAGGTTACTACACGACACTTTGGTGGACACTGTAGTACTTATTGTGTAGCAAAGTGGGTACCAACGTTCAACAGGTGTCTAACATGGTACAATACTGACTGCACTATACTGTACCATACCTGTGGTATGTACCTGCTGATGATAGGCATATGTACTGTATATAGAAATGTACTGTATAAAAAATTTTAATGCACAAAATCTTGTTTAACAACATAAAATATTTTAAGTATTTTTCAATATTTCTCCATTTTTTGTTCCATTGTAATTTATGACATACATGATTTATTTAGTTGTTTGTTTGTTTTGATTGTTTAGCCCTCAGATTGCAGTTCCTATAGGTCCCCGCGGACCACCACCACATGATTTCACACATCATCTTCTTCTCAGTTTGGTCAATTTCCGCCCATCAGTCATCTCTCGTCTAGCACATCACCTACCAACCAGCGGTAACGAAAGCTAAAATGATCGCGATCAGCCTAGCAAATCTTTCTGATCCACGTCATGTTGTGTCACACTTCACCGTTTTCACATCCATGATCTCACAGATATCCACAACTGTCTAGTGTTAGTGTGATAGACAGTGTAGAATGAATATGGCATCCTTCCAGCACAGAGAGCACAGCCATGTCTGCTCCTTTGGCCCTCAGTCACAGATGGATCTGAACTTGTGGTCTCTTGATAATAGGGCAAATGTTTTCCTGTTGTGTTGCTCGAGAGCCTCTAGTGTTTTGTTGTCTCTGTTCATTACTCCTGGGTTTTGACTTCTTACTTCTACCCTTCGTTTTCATTTTGATTGGCCTGTGTTGCTTTGTGTGCCTGACATTCGACCTCCGCCTCTTTTTGACCACAAGCTCATCTTCAGTGCACTCAACAGAACAGTGTGTGCTCTTTTTCTCTTGCTGCTGCCTAGTACAGAACAGGCTGTACTGTAAATTATGAATGATGAGTGAAAAAGCGAATTCAGATGCAGCATCTGAGTCTGGAGAGATTTGTGTTTTATTGTTATTTACATATTAAATTGAGCCCATGTTAACCCATTACATTTGGCCATGAGCTAAAGCTGTGATTCATGTGTGTCGGTGTGTTGAATCAGGCACAGCTTTTTTTTTTTTTTTTTTTACTGCAGGAGCTGATCTTTCAGCATCTCTCTCTCTCTCACACACACACACACACACACACACACACACACACACACACACACGTATGTCTAGAGAAACATGTCTCAATGCTGGCAGAGAGCAAAGAACAATTACAATCATAACACACATAAGATATTCAGTACTGTAACAGCGAGTGTGTCACTAAGGCAGCTCTGTTCAAAATCTCTGTGGGATTATGACACCAATGCTGTTTTTGTTGCTCATTAAAAGAGAAATTCACTAATCTAGTCTGCGTCTTCACTTCTTAAAGCTTGACATAAGTCATCATAGCACTAGTAGTAATAAACCGGACCATAATAATGTTTTTTTGTGGAAAAGCTGTCTGTACCTGATGGCACTAACCGAGGCATGGAAAGAAATAAGGCAGAGCCATGGCTCAGCATATCATTAATTTTGAAAAAAAAAAAAACTCTCCAGACTCACATTCATTATGACAGACACAATATGAAAATAGAGTGTGAGTGAGGTTTGAAAAACTGGGATAGCAAGTCCCACTGGGTTTCTGTGGCTGACGATGATTTGAAGAAGGGTTGTGAGTGAAAATGATTCCCCGGCCCTATGCTGAAGAATGGATGCAGTATTTAACAAATCTGCTGGGCCCAGTTTATAAAAATAATGGACAGGTTGAAGGGTTACTGAAGTAGCTATTTAACAAACTTCCCTTCTCTTTTTAACCTTATGCTATTTACTTTGAAAGTGATATCTTTACATCTTAAATTCAAAATCCAAAATATGTATTCATTCTTGGAGTCTTTCCCACATTAGTAACTGCCTCTCCAACATTAATGGGTTTGTTCCAATTAATGCCATTTACTGCCTATGATATTAAAACGAAAATTCTGATAAAGCCGCAAATAGGACTGAACTTGGTGTAACACTGAGTCAGTCATCATTCTGGAATGCTTGTGACATCATATAAGAAAACCAAACGCATGCTATGGGGGAATGATTCCTATGCACCGGCTTAGAAATCCATGCCAAAATTCTAATGGCTAAATAATAACAAAAGGAACATAACATTTTATCCCTTAAGTTGGTGAAGAACTGCATTTGGTAACTGTATCTCAAAAATCATTTGTAGAAAATAAATATTTGTGTATTTTTGCACAGTTTTATGTTCTGTGCATACAACCCGAATTTCAGGAAAAGTTGATACGTTTTTTAAGTGTGAATAAAATGAAAACAAAAAGACTTTGCCCATCTTTACTTCTGAGAGATTCTGCCTCTCTAAGACATCCCCCCTTTTATAGCTAATCATGTTACAAACCTAATGCTACTGTAGATGTTGTCCCAGCTGAAATTTCTGGCTTTTTCAGCCCTTTGTTACCTCCATCCCAACTTTTATGAGACCTGCAGGCATTCAATTCGAAATGAGCTCATTTAGTGGATAAAAGTGTAAAATGTTTCAGTTTAAACATTTCTTATGTTCTCTATGTTCTATTGTAAATAAAATATGTGATTTAAAAGTTTTTTAGCTTTCATTCTATTCAAATTATAAAACGTCCCATCTTTTGTAAGTTGGGAAAAAGTACTACCCTAGATGGACAAGGAACCATGAATGGTAACTTCAATGACCTTGTTTGCAATGTAAAATTTACAACAGTGAAAAAAATTTAACATCACAAAGATAAAATATATAGGGAACTGGTGGCTCAGTGGTAGGTGTTTCGCCTGCCATGCGGAAGGCCCGGGTTCGATTCCCAGCCAGTGCCCAAACCCC
>JAOTRS010011576.1:0-11199 GCA_028565755.1 Dinotopterus cunningtoni | reverse complement strand
ACTAAGACCCAGCAGGGGAGACGATTACCCACAATTCCGCAGCGCAAGAGAGAGAAAAACCGTTGGCTCAGTTGTGAACACGTGACGCTCGACGTCAAAACTAGAAGCGCACGCGTGATACATGATACTCTGTACTCGTGAACCAAGACTTGTTCGTTTTTCAAGACAAAATTTATTAAAACTCTTTGCTCGTCTTGCGGAACACTTGCAAACCGCGTTACTCGCAATCCGAGGTTTCACTGTACTTAAATGGCGGACCTAACGTGTTAGATTACTCATTACATCAAAAAAGTATTCTAACGTGTTACACCCAACACTGGTCTTTACACATTAAAAGTCCAGTATATCTCACTCAATTAAAACTTCCTCAAAGTGTAGTGTGTGTGTGTGTGTTTGGAGATTAAAGGTTACGTTTCCAGAACTTCCTTCTGGAGATTTAAAGTTCTTTATGAGATTAAAGATTACTCACAGCTTATTTGCTTATAAATTCCTTAGTGTGTTTCTGGAGAATGAAGGTTCTAAAAAACCTGTTTGTAAAGATTAAAGGTTTGCATATTTTATTTTAATTGAAAGTTTTGAAACACTTCTTTTTGAAGCTTTACAGTTCTTCAGGAGATGAGATGTTCCTCAGAAGATAAAGTTTCTACAAATGGTTCATTAGAGTGCGCTTCTGGTGGTCAAAGGTTTTTCTAAACATGACTGAGATTAAAGGGTCTCTCACCTCGTTAATGGAGGAACAATGTTCTCCAGATCTTAATAATGAATATTTTAACAGGATTTGTATTAAAGAATTGTGTGTGCAGAGGTTTACATGGTGGATAAAGGGTCCTTTAAAAGGTCTTTGTTTAGATTAAAGGTTCCTCTCTGTGTTTAAGGGTCTTCTGAGTTCCTTTATAGACACAAAATATTCCTCAGATTGGTGAAAGTTAAAGGTTCCTCAAATTTTTATGTGGAGATCAAAAATCATTTTTGTTGAGATTGAAGCTTGTGAGAATTCAAGAATCCCTCAAAGATCTATGTGGAATTTTCTTTTTTGGAAAAACCAAAGCTTCATTCATGCTACAGTTATAAGATAAGAGAGTAAAGGTGTTTGTGGAAGACCTGGTCATCCTCATCCGGCTTATCATCCAAGCAGGCCCTGGAAGTTAACGTAGACAGCATTGCAGTAGCTTGGCTCTTTATTGGGACTCGACTGCACCTGCTCAGGCTTCTGGGAGCTGAAAGGGTTCGGTCCTATGTCTTTAATGTCCATCTCCAACTCCACCAGAATCTGCACAGAGTACTGCTGCTCTCTATCACTGAGAGAGAGAGAAATGAGGCATTTCTTGCACTATAATTTTTATTTAAGTGTGTGTGTGTGTGTGTGTGTGTGTGTGTGTGTGTGAGAGAGAGACTTACTTGTACATGGTGAACATTGAGGGAATGCTGTAGTCTCGGAGCAAGAGCAGCGTGGGCAGCCAGCCTTCTCCTAAACCCTGAGACGCATGAAACCCTGCACACACACACACACACACACACACACACACACACACACACACACACATACTCATTACTCTGAATCATGCACTATGATGATTAATTCTCTATAACAGCAGCTCTGACAGTATTGCAGCTTTATATTAATGCACTCACTCTAGTATCATTTCCATGGCAGCAGCTCATTCACAGGGACGTATACAGAGTTTATTGCTGCTATAATATAAGTCACACCAGGAACTACAAATGATTTTAAATTATAAAGTATAACGTTGTTCTTTAATAAATAAGAACTGTACCTGATGGAAACTCATTGCGGTGTAAGAGCAATTAAACCCTTCAAGAATGATTATTGTCTATCCTCTATATCACTTAGTCCAATTCAGGGTCATGGTGGTAGCAGTAGAAGCGGAGATGCCCAGATTTCCTGTCTCCAGCAACTTCCTTCAGCTCCTCCTGGGCGAGCCCTAGCTGCCTCCAGGTCAGTTTAAAGACATACTGTAATCCCTCTAGTGTGTACTGGTACAGCATCGGTACCACATCAGTGCAAAAGCTGAACTCAACCTATGATCATCCCCTTTCACATCATTTGAGATACTTAAACCCCTCCACCTGGGATAGGCCCCCACTTTCCCTTTCCAAGTCAACAAAACACATGTAGACTGGATTGGCCAACTTTTACTCCCCTTCAGTCATCTGTGCGAGAGTAAAAAGCTTTGTTCCTCCCAAATCCACTATCAACTTTAGCCTCTTTTCCTTAGCATTAACCAGTGAGGATAAGAAGTTTGGTGTCCTGGTAATTGGCACATTCCCTCTGGTCCCCTTTTGTTTAAAGATGGGGACCCCAGTTGGCCACCAGTCCAGATTGCCAGTCCAAAGGCACTGTGTCAGCGATGACATTCCAACAAAACTGACAGCCAATCTTATCCACCCCTGAATCCTTGCCACTGCAGAGTTGTTTAACTACCTCAGTGTCCCCAGAGACGATCTGCTCATCTTGATTTATGCAGACTTACATTCCATACAGACTTAAATAATTCTTTTGATTGTGTAAAGCTGCTTTGCGACAATGACAATTGTTAAAAGTGCTATACAAATAAAATTGAATTGAATTGAATTGAACTTTAGCTTAAGAGATGGATTTAGGCTTACCTACTGCTTCCAGCCCTACCTATCCGTTAGGAGGCACATCCCTTAGGTTCAGCAGCTCCTCAAAGTGCTGTTTCCAATGCTTTCCAAAGTCACTAGTCAATGGCAGAGTTTCACCATCCTTACTTAACACAGCAGCAAGGATGCTTGCTTAACAACCCCCCCCCTATTTAAAAAAACATTAAAGCTGCCAAACAGCTTTCCAGAACATCTTTGAAGCCAGCTGCAAGTCACTTTTCATGGCCTCTCCAAACGCTATCCTTTCTGCACCTGTCACTGCCATGCCTTTTTTTTTGCCTGTTGGTATTCCTTTGCTGGAGCTGAAACTCCTCGAGCCAGCCAGGCGCAAAAAGCCTCCTTCTTTACCCTGACAGCTTCTCTCACCTCTAATATTACTGTTTAATATTTACATTTAGGCATTTGGCAGACGCTCTTATCCAGAGCAACTTACAATTTACCATCATTGGATAGATTCTTGCAGGTGCCAACAAGCTTTTGACCACAGATATTGTATGTACGTCTGCTTCTACAATGGAGATCTTATACTATTTCTTATACTATATCTATTTTATAAATTTATTTCCCTTTTTCCGAATTTTTCCGATTTTCTCCCCTAATTTAGTAGTGTCCAATTCCTCCCAGTCACTGGAGGCTCCCACATTAAGCTTCTACTGACCGACCCACGTGTTTCCCCCAATCCATGTGACGTCACCGACCATTTTTTCGAACTGCTCACTCACGCAGCGTTGGGGACGGCGTAACACACTCGGAGGAACAGCGCTATCTGCTCCCTCCGTCTGCGCGGGCTCACAGACGCCCCTGATTGGCTTGTAGAGCCGTGATTAATGTGGGAGCACTAAGTACCTCCCCACCATCTGATCCAAATCATCACCAGATGATGATCAGTTGACAGCTCTGTTCTAGTCTTTACCCAAGTGTCCAAAACATACGGTTTCAGATCAGATAAAAAAGCTGATTATTGACCGTCAGCCCAAGGCATTCTGGTACCAAGTACATTTATGAACTGCCTTGTGTTTGAACATCGTGTTTGTTATGGACAAACCATGGAAGTCCACCAACACTGGTTTTATGAAGGCCGTTTCTCCCATTCACTGAACTCCAGGTTTCCCAATTATTGCACACATGGGTGTTAAAGTCTCCCAGAAGAACAATGAAATCTGTGTGCAGGGTCATCTCTAAGACAACCCTACTTTCTCCAAGATGGCTGAGGATTCTACACTACTGTCAGGTACATACTGTATTGGTACAAAATAGTTTTCCTCTCTGCAACTCAAAGTCAATTTGAATCAAGGCTCTTGTCAAGAGGACAAACTCTAACTTTACTGCAGCCAGTCACTGACTTGTCCCCACACCCACCTGGCGCTGCACACCCTGAGGAACTCCTGTGTAGCACAGAGGGAGAGAAAGACCACCCCTTATCGAGGAGTTCGTACCAGGGCCAGTGCTATGTGCGGAGCTGAGACCAACTACTGTATATCTAACTGGTATTTCTCAACCTCCCGAGCTACCTCAGACTCCTCCCCCAGTGAAGTTACAAACTGTTTATTTTACAATTCTACCTACAAATGTTGTTTATAATTAATTATGTTACAAATATAAAAAACACATGTTTTTATAATAATATTACTGTTTTTTGGACTGTTTTTTAAATACACAAACTAAACAGGCTCTAATGAAAATAAAATCAATTATACAATGTGTGTGTGTGTGTGTGTGTGTGTGTGTGTGTGTATACAGTATGTAGTGATTATAAACATGAGCTTTTTGTAATAAGGAGTCGTGAACCAATAGCACCGGTTTAGGCCACGACCTTAAATGTGTCTGATACTGATACCTCTAACAGCTGCTGGGGGTAAGAGCTCACTAATGTGTTAAGCAACATAAAAGCTGTGAGTGACCACACACACACACACACACACACACACACACACACACACACATTTATGGACGTGACTAAATGCAAATTATCTGACTATGGATACAGGTATGAAGTAAGACTCTACTATAAGATTAAGACTTGAGACCTTGTGTGTGTGTGTGTGTGTGTGTGTGTGTGTGTGTGTGTGTGTGATGATGAATATTAAACATGGCTGATTGGTCCACCTGTGGCCACAAATCACAGTCATGGCCACCAGTCTAAAGCTTACACAGAGAGGGACTGAGTTACAGCATTGTGGTTGCGTGAACCAAAGCTTAGGAACAAACCTAGCACTCTGGTTTATCACCATCTTAAAGCCCGCCTTTACACTGAATGCAGCCAATCATCCATGACATTGGACATGATGTCATTTCTTACTCATTCTCTATAGCACGTACACAGAACCCCCGAAACCCTGTACAGGATACGTACTATGGAGAATCGGTCATGTCCGATAACACATGCAGGTGTGCATTTAACGAGTTTCAGCTGCTTCTATTAAAGGGTTGCCACAGTGGTCCGCTGACCAACTGGTCAGCACAACATCTAGGCACAGGTTTTTACGTTGAATGCCCTTCCTGACACAACCCCTCAATGGAAGCAGCTAAAAGACTAACAACAACAAGCACACCAACTCACATGCAAACGGTAACGTGGAAATGCCAATTAATCTAATCTGCATGTCTTTGGACTGTGGGAGTACCCAGAGGGAACCCAACAAGCACGGGGAGAACATGCTTCTGGTTGGAGATCTTGTCACATGTGTGTCTCTTTGGGATGCGTCCAGTGTCTGGAAACTCTGTTTCACTCTACCATGAAGACGGTTCTGGCCTCGACTGATGTTGACAGCCGTTTCTTTGAGAACTTGACTTGGCTGCAGTTGCTCGATAGTTCAGGACTGGAATTTCCTATGAGTCTACTGAACTGCCTGCCACCTAACACACAGTATGACTTCAGATCAATTCCTGCTCTCTGTTTCACCCAAATGAGGATGGGTTCCCTGTTGAGTCTGGTACCTCTCGAGGTTTCTTCCTATTACCATCTCAGGGAGTTTTTCCTAGCCACTGTCGTCCTCGGCTTGCTCATCAGGGACTATCTGACCATTTAGATTCATACACATTCACATTTCATACAAACTTAAATAATTCTTTTGATTGTGTAAAGCTGCTTTGCGACAATGACAACTGTTAAAAGTGCTATACAAATAAAATTGAATTGAATTGAATTAAACATGCAAACTCCATGCACACAGACCCGAGGCATGAATTGAACCCTCAACCCTTGACCCTTGCTAACCACTACGCCACTCTGCCACCCGAGATGATGATCATTGTAATGTCACAACGGTCAGTGTCTCTGTTTCCATTAATTGACTTTGGCTCCAGTTACTGTAATTCCACACACCGACCGGTATCTTCATATCTACACTGTCTGTGTGTTTACATGCAGGTGTGTGTACCTGGATGAAACCCCATCACTAAGTCTGGTCTTGCTGCCTCGCCTTTTTCCACAAGCTCTTCCCAGAACTCATGGTACAGACCCTTGTAGGCGCTGATGTAGACCCTTCCTCGTGGACCAAACGCTCTTAATGGAGGCCTCACAATGGGCCCCTGCACCACCTCTGGCCCCACCATGACCACCTCCAGACCCTGATGTCCAGGGAACATATGGCTCAGCTCATCCAGATCTGTTGTCCTTGCACCCAGGGTCTCGTTATGCCCGGCCCCGACCAGGTGTATGGTGAGAGGTCTGGAATACGGGTCAAGATGAAACATTCTAATCCCGAGTCCTATTGTCAGCGAACGTGAGAGGAACTCGCTAGACACACGCCACACAGATTCACGAAGCTCTGCTTCCTCTGGGCGTGGCCGGCAGGCATTGGTCCAGAGTTCTGCCATGTTCTTCCCAGACAGGATAGGCTCCATGCGGGCTGTGAGGTCGCCCTGCATGGAGAGCCAGTCGTCCCAGCAACTAACCTCTTCAGCAGGTTTAGACCACGCCTCTGTGGAGAAGGGCAGGTCTCCTAAACACAGTCACAAAAAATATTGTAAACTGAAGTGTTTAATATTTTATATAGATAGAGTGTGTGCTCTGGGTTATGACTTCTCATCTGAAAGTCCAACTGAAAAATTCCAGTAGTTCTTTCCATAAAACAACTGACAAAACAAAAATGACAAACCACTTGAAGGTAAATCTAACCAGTCTCACCTGTGTGCATTTAACGAGTCTTATGTGTGTGTGAGCGTGATGAGTCTCACCTGATTGCATTTAACGAGTCTCACCTGTGTGTATAAGCCAGTCTATCAGCCTGTCTATGGCCACCATTCTCAACTTCTTGCAGAACTTCTTATGAAGACTCCAGTCCTTCTTCTGACACTCTTTACTGCAGTAGTACACGTTTAGGCACCTGAGGGAAAAAGAGTTTGGGTGAATGGTGAGCTTAATTTAGCCCCAGGCCTCATGGTTTTAGCAGTTTGAGCATTTTTATGAGAGCTGCATGACATATTTGTGTGACTTCACACTGCGCCAAGCCATCATAAACTCTAACCACTGCTCAGAGACAGGGGCAGGGGCAGCAGAATGTGGAGGGTATTTATGGCTCTTTATTGCAGCTTGGAGTCAAACATTCATACAGTAGTCAGATGCTAATCTCAGAGGGCCAGATGGTGTTAAAACCCAAATCTATGACCTTTATCACACCAGCTGCCACAGGATTTACGATTTACTCTGCGTGGGGTAACCTGCTACTCGTCCTGACCTACAGCTCTTATTAAACATGGCTCAGACTGCTTCTGCACGCCGACATCATCATCACGGCTTCTCACTGTAACGTCTTCAGAAGAACATTAGAGTACATTAGATTAGATTCAGCCTTATTGTCACTGCATATGTAAGTACAAGGCAACAAAATACAGCAAAATCCAACCAGAAGTGCATTTTCGCAGTGCAGAATAATTTGCATATATAAACAGTGAAGGAGGAAAAAACGGTGAGGAAGTGGAAATTAGCAAATGTTTATAGGTGGGTGCAATAAGGAAGGTATTGTATACCATAATAAAGAATTTGCATGTAAACAGTATACAGAGAAGGAGTTATATAAGTGCAATGATTTTAGATGTATGCAATAAGGAAGATATTGTGCACCATGATAAATAATTTGCAGATGTAGACTGTTTTATAGATTTATATATACTGAGTGCAATGAAGGAAGATATATACAGGTTTTAATGAGTCCAATCACCGTGGCGTCATCTGCAAACTTGGTAATGGTGTTGGAACCATGTACAGGCTTGCAGTCGAAGGTAGAGGAAGAGAGAGTAGAGAAAGGGACTTAGCACACAGCCCTGTGGTATTCCGGTGCCAAGGATGGAAGAGCAGTGGTAATCTACCCGAACATGATGGAGCCTATTGGTCAGAAAGTCCAGGAGCCAGTTGCATAGTGATGCGCTAATTCCCAGGTCTCCGAGTTTGGTGACTAACTTGGAAGGGATGACCATGTTTAAAGGCTGAACTGAAGTAAAAGCAATCTGGTATAGGTGTCTTTATTGTCCATGTGAGAGAGGACATATAATCATACACACTCTGATACGCAGAGAAGTGGTGTACTATAGTTAATGCTAAAGTAAATGATAATACTAATAGACAGGTGATGCTAGGCTAATAAAAAGGTAATGCTAGGCTATTAGAGGTGATGCAAGGCTAAGAGAGAATAATTTTATGCTAATTATATCCTTGTTATTTCTGATTTATTACAGTGATAACGTTCTAGGGTTATGTGTGTGTTGTTTGTTTTAGGCTTATTAACTAAACAGGTGCTAGAGCATCATGAGGCTCTAAAACAGTGGTGTGTGTGTGTGTGTGTGTGTGTGTTTTATGCCCTTGACTTTACTCCTGTCCACACCTTTATGCCCTATAGTCCACGGAGCTAAGCGTCAGGATTAATATGTTTTATTTTCTATAGAAACCCACAAAACACACACACACACACACACACACAAGGCTGAGGCTGTTGAGGTACACTGCTTGTCCCTACAAACACAGACTCATTTCAGATGCTACATTTCACGTAAAATCTTTTTCTGTAAAATAAAAACATAATCATACAAATAACTAAATTAATCATTAGGTAAATGTATGGCTAGTCAAATGTGTGGCTTGTTAAAGATTCAGCTATTTAAGCATACAACTAGCTAAACATAACGGTAATTAAACGTATGGCTACTTAAGGGTATGGCTAGTTAAGCATGCAGCTAACTACATACTACGAACTAACATAAAATAAATTTAAATTAAATACTCATTATTTATTTTCCAAAGCCACGGAGAGCCGCAGCAGAGGGATGAAAGAGACACATACGGCTCCAGAGGACCCCTGGTCTAGTTAAACGTATGGCTAGTTAATCCATGTGGCTAATTAAGCATACAGTACAGCTAGTGGAACATATGGCTAGATAAGCATACAGCTAGTTAAGCATTGCTCCGTGATTTAAAGTACCCGACAGCCTGAGAAATAATTTGTCCCTGTGTGTGAGGATCCACCGGTCTGCAGTATAGCTTCCAGTACGCTGGAGTAAACACAGACTCGTATTTAATATTCATATTCTCATGTATCTAATTTACATAAAAAGCCCTGTGCGCTGATGCTAACGCTAAGTGTTGCTTTTAACGTTAGCATTAGTCTGCTATATTTAAAATAACTAGCTTGTTGTTGTAGCTCAGACTAGCATCTGTTTTAGCTAATGAACCTCACTGGGCAGCCAATCAGGTTCTCACTAATGATGTGATGAACATTATGATAACAATAATTATTATTATAATAAAATGATGAATATTACTTTTTTACAGAATATTTTAGCTTTTGATTAATTATGAGGGAACTTTCTGTGCGAGCACGTTCTCTTACACACCCTCTCATTTCTGTTTTTATCTGCAGGACGCCAGGTCGTCCCCCCAGTGTTTTATTTCTGCTACACTAAAGTTAGGACTATTACACAGCAGTGACACTGGAGACTCCTTACACTGATGTCCACATGTTTTTTAAATGAATGAGAAGTTACTATTGAAACAGTGACTCATTATCATAATCCTGTGGTTTTTAATCTACCAGTCAGTGAGCTGTTAGAGAGAAATAATCAACACCTTCTGACCAATCAGAGCCCAGGACTTAGCAGCGGCGTGGTGTTAAGTCATTAATGTTGTTGTGAGCTAGATCAGGATTTATTAGGGTGTAGTTTGTTAAACCTCACAGTGTAATATCAAATGTGTTTTTATTATTTATAAACATTATAAATAAACAGTAAGTGTAACATTCTGTTTCTGCTTTGAGTTTCGTTGTTGTTGTGTTTACGTCTCTTTACTGTCACTAGCGGTGATTGGTGATGAAGTCACAGACCTCAGACCGATGCTGATGGGGTTTTTAGAAAAGTTTTAGATGCTCATTCTAACGAGGAGAGACTAACAGTGAGACATGATGACAGAGGAATGCATTTTAACCATACAAAACGTTTAAATTTAAAAATCAGGGAGCAACAATAGATGTGTAATGTAGACCTTAAATATGAAGTGATATTATATTATTATTATAAATTATTATCCATGACCAAGGACAGAAACAGGGACAGACTAAAGGCTAAATGTGTGTCTTTGATCTCTAATTTGCAATAAGTGTTAACGTCATTATCTGACGCACAGTACGATCACACGCACAGTGAAGTGGATCTGTGGTTAGAACTGGACTTCCGTCCTTGTCCCAGTATAAACACGCACAGCAGGGGAATCGATTTATAGAGTATGTCCGACTCCCCTACACTATGTGGCGCTATGTGCACTTTTACCTTGTTACAGTAGTATTGTATTCCCAGTTGACCTTTACATCTAACACTAAACACTTGACCAATAAGTTAGCTGGCTGCAAACTGCACTCACTTAGCACAGCGTCTAAGCGCCGAGGGGTCGGGCAGGTGGGCAGGGAGTTTAGAGCAGCAGGCACAGAACTTAAAAGTCTCCTCCATCTTCTGAAACATCTCCTTGTGAGAGCGGAACCCGACCTTCCCTCTCCCCTCCAGAGCCGCTCTGATGGACAAACAGACAGATATATCCATTAGCTAGAATGCAGACCAAATGTGTGTGTGTGTGTGTGTGTGTGTGTGTGTGTGTGTGTGTGTGTGCGTGTGTGTGTGCGCGCGCAAATGAATACAAATGTATGCAGATGTATTTAACACCATGTTAACAGGACAGTGAGAAATGTCCTCAGAATCATCTGGTCCCCACAACATACTAATACTAGTGAGTACTACTAACCACTAACAATAAAAACAGCACAAGATGTGTGTGTGTGTATTTGCTCACATATTTAATGACTTCACAGGAAATGGAGTGTGCAAAACGTGTGTGTGTGTGTGTGTGTGTACAATAAATGTGGATGTGTGCAAATGTATTTAACCCCAAGTTAATAGGACATTGTGAAATGACCTCAGAATCACCCGGTCACCACAAAGTACTACAGAGTGTGCATGTGTGTGTGTGACTAACTTTGGGAGGATCATAAATAATTCATTGTTACTATCACAATACCATAAAAACGTGTATTAGTATTCTAAATGTGTTCATGAGGCCAAGAAAGTATACTGGTATGA
>JAOTRS010011454.1:0-11207 GCA_028565755.1 Dinotopterus cunningtoni | reverse complement strand
GTCTTGAAATGAAAAAAAAAAATTTGAATCAGAGAAATATGGTGGCAAGAAAATAGGAAGAAACCTTCAGAGGAACCTGACTCAACAGGGAACCCATCTTCATTTGGGGGAAATCATTCCAGTCATTTGTTTAAACTAGAATTGGTAGAATTGTTTTGTTTCTTTCCTTCCTTCAGATCATCAGCCAAAAAGCAATGAAACTCTATTTAATATGTAGGGAGAAAAGGTACAGGTTTTCAATCAAAACGTGGTGAGCAGAAGTAAAAACTATATACGAAATATACATAACTACATACTGAAAATACTCAGATAAAGTGCACAAAAAACTTATGTACAGTAACAAAGTATTGGTACTTCATTACTCGCCACCTCTGCCCTTAATAGGTAAAATATTATATTTTTAAAGAAACTGTTTAGAATAAATATATATTTCAATAGACATGGAATATACCCCAAATAAAAAAAATACTTCTAGACAACTGTGTTTAAGTTGGAACAGTTTGTTGAAGCCTCTCATATGGATGTTAAGGTATTCATGTACATTTGGCCATGTAGTGTATTATCAATATTCTTTTTTTTTTTTTACACCCTTTTTAGGTTTCATTAATGTACAATGTATGCTAAGTATATATGAGAATTATATGTTACAGTCATTCCAACTCCAGGGGAAATGCCTTTAATAACCAAGCATGAAGGAGGCTCAAATACATGCCTTTGTAAACTAGTCATAAAAAAAAAAAAAACGGTATAGAGTGACATAAAGCCAATGTCTTTTTATGGTAGCTAAAGTAAATGAGTAGTGTAGAGTCATTGAGAGGGGGAGAAAGAGAGAGAGAGAGAGAGAGGGAGACCTACAGGCCCAGATGTCAGTCTCACCCCCACAGAAGCTCTGTTATATACAAAGTGTACACCACATCTGTCAGCCTGCATTCCTGCAGGGCCACAGTGCTGCACAGTTTACCCTTTTCCCTCCAACACTCCTGTTTAGACTCATGAGATAATTACAGAGTCCCGTGTTGAGTTGAAGCAGGTTTTTTTTTTATCTACAGCAGGGATAGACTTCGCTGTACAGTGCTTTGACTCTGCTGGAATGTTTTTTTTTGCATCCAGGCCTTAGCACAATTATTATTAACCCATAGCGATTTATTATGTTAGCTTATGCTAACCTTGTAGGAACGCGTTAACAAGGTGATGTTGTGTATTATAATATAATAATATTATAGGGTCAATAAGCTTTTCGTCCCACGGACATTTTCAAGACAAAGCGAGACTGTTAGCAAGATATTGTACAATGTGGATCGCCAATATTCAACCAATCAGGACAAGAAGATGTCACTATTTGCATGTTGCATATTATGTCCGGTGTAGTTTTAATGGGGACACTAAAAACAGGGGCTATGATATATATAAAAAAAAATAAAGCTTCAAAATGCTTTCTCCAACAAAAACACTAACATCTTTTAAAGCTAATTCCACACATCCATCTGCTGGTCTGTTTAGAGGCACCATGGTACGGTTTCTGAACCAAAGCAAGACATGGCACTGCACTTGATGTTACTCCCTATCTAAATTGTACATTTAGTTGGAGCATTTTGTAGCATTTTGTTTCTAGGCTGTCCACCCATTATTTCATGTGTCTGAAATGATTGTTACCATGATACAAAAAGAATGTGGGGACTAAACATTGGAGGAATTTATCTAGATTTAGATTATCATTGTAACTAGTGGATGAACCAGTTGGATAATGGAATTGACACAGGCTGGTTTGAGGAACCAGAAAGAAACAGGTGAAGATGATGACAGCTGATTAGGCCGGTGATTGGTTTGAACAGACAAGAGAGGAAATTAAGTTGCTGCTGAGATTGTTACATAAACAATCTGTATTTTTATAATTGTATTTTTAGGCAGCTTGTCGCAGTAAAACATTTGTTTTCATTTCTTTTATTTAATTTACATAATTTAATGTAATTTATTTTAATGTGAAGAAATGAGGGGGCTCAATAAATTTACACACACACACGTACACACACATACAGTATATGGCGGCATTGGTGGCACTGTCGGCTTCCACCTCCAGGGTCCAGGTTTTATTCCCGCCTCAGGTGTCTGCATGTTCTCCCCGTGCTTGGATAAGTTTCTTCCAGGTATTCCGGTTTCCTCCCACAGTCCAAAGACATGCAGATTTGGCATTTCCAAAACTGCCCGTAGTGTGTGAATGTGCATGAAAATGTTGACCAGAGGTCCTAACACAGGGTTGTAAAATGGGACAAAATACAATGGTAGTCACGTTTGTTTGGGTGGATGGCGATACACTTCATTCTATGTTAAAAAATAAAAAGCACAATATCTCCCTGCCTTTTTTTTTAATGCAAAACCACAAATATAAACAGATGCCAACAAATGTAAAATGACATCGGGGAAGGGGAGGGGGGTGCATCAAAACAAGGAAAAGAATCAATGATAAATGAATTCTTATAACTACTCTGCATATGTGTGTGTGTGTGTGTGTGTGTGTGTGTGTGTGTGTGTTTGTGTGTGTGTGTGTGCATGTATGCATATCTAACTGTAGGGGTAGAAATATGTAAGGGAATGAAAACCATTTAAGACATAATAATTTGTTCTTATTAACTAATGCTGGAACAACCCTGATGAATTAGTCTCCGCCCTTGATGAGGACACCACAGTTGGACACCAGGTAGGGATGTCGCAGGGCACAGGCCCCAGCGCCTCCAAAAGCATCCACTCCCCCGATCATTTAGGATGCCCTTTACCCCAGACCCCCATAGACATGCTTCACTTGCCCTATTTTTTATTTTAATTTATATTTATTTTTTCCTGACTTAAAGGTCTCATATTTGAGTATTTCTTGAAAAGGTTATCACAGGTCATGGAGCTCTCTCAGAGTGTGTATGTTAATGCTCCTGCTGAAATACCTCTCGGATGCATTTTTCCTACCTCTCAAATATCCTGAGAAGGCATTTTAGTGCTATATTTTTTTTACAGTTTAACACAAGTCCCCTAAAGTGCTTTGATAGTGCTTTTTTAATAACCCGAGGTCTTTTTAATTCACTGCTCCTCCAAATGCACCATTTCAGTGTCTATGTAAATGAGCTACTGTGGGTTGTTTAGACCTGTCCAATACAAAAATGACACAAAAGCAAAAATATATATTTCTCATGTTGTTTGTAGGCACAATGAAAACCCATCTAAACATCTGGGAATTACTACAAGGTAAATTTTGCATAATATTTTCAAAATCTGTGCAAAAAGAGATTGAAAACCAGTTAATTACAATGAAAACCTCTTTGACTGACACATGGATAATGCAAAAGAATATCAATGCTGTACAGAAATGGAATGTATGTGTGTGTTAGAGGATGATCCTACAGCGAAACAATTATGCCATCTTTTTTTCCAGCGCACACAAGTCCTTCACTTAATCTGACTAATTATACTTTTCTGAATGCGAGCAGCCTAAAATCGACATTCAGAACCTTTTTCCATTGCTTCCATTTTTATCCTTGGTACTCACTTGACGTTGCACATTATTACAGTAGAATAAATTATCCAAAACTTTCCAAAATACAGTATGGTAAATCAGTTCATACAGAGATAAAGGTAACGTTGCTTTTTTTAAACACCTCTCTCCACAGTGTGAGAAAGATTCCATCACTGAATACGAAAACAAATCACTTATTCCATCACTGAACTGTCACTCCTGCTGCCTCTTATACTGCTAAGACTTAACTAATAATAAATAAAAGTGAAGTGAAAAGAAGAAAAAATATTAGACAGTGTTGATAGGTCCATACTTTGAGGTTGTGTATAACTAACGAAAGAATGACAGTTTCCAATATTATTAGCAAAACATCATGAACTAAACTTTAGAAAGACAATGTCACGAAAAGCCTTATTTTATCATAATGTTTAAAGGAGACACATTTAATTAAAAATACTCTATACACATCATTTCCCAGACTTGGGCTGAGAGTTGCCAAATGTACAGTAAAGAAACATGTTCTTTCTTCGCTGTTCTCCAATGAATGCCACGAGAAAAAATAAATAAATAAAATAGAATAAAATAAAATAAATACAATAAAGATATTGAAAAAAATAGATGAAAAAGATATATTAAACATATAATTAAAAGCAGAATATGAAAATATAAAAATACAGAATATATCAAAATATATACAGTAAACAGTCCACATAGTGTGCAAATTCCGGAAAGTCTGCAATATGTTTGAGTAAGGCCGCAGTGTGTGTAAAGGCTGCAATGGGTGTGCAAATTGTGCAAATGATTGTTCAAGTGATTAATGATTGTTATTGTGCAGATGGTTGCAATTGCAAATTCCACAGTGAATATTCTAAGATCTGTGTCAACAGTCAGACACAGTTGGCAGTCCATGTTTGTAAACTCCTGTCAGCTGTTTAGGAGTCTGATGGCAGAGGGAAAGATCATTATCTTTATCCTGGAAGTCCTGCATTTCACACTTCTGTATCTACGGCCTCAGGGAAGAGGTGAGAAAAGTCTGTGCTCAGGATGTCTTCACCACTCTCTGTAGGCATTTGCAGGCCATAACAGTAGTACTGCCGTACCACACGGTGATGAAGTTAGTCAGGATGCTCTCGATCGTGCAGCTATAGGGGTTTATGAGGTCCTTAGGAGACATACCAAACGTCCTCAGCCTCCTAAGAAAGTACAGCTGTTGCTGAGCCCTCTTAACCAGCTTTGTGGTGTTAAGTGTCCAAGGGGGTTGTCACTGATGTGGACACCTAGATATTTAAAGCTGCTCACCCTCTCCACTTCTAATCAGATAAACGTCTTTCTCCTTCCTCATCTCCACAATCATCTCCTGAGTCTTGTCTGTGTTGAAGGAGAGATTGTTATCTTTACATCATGTTACTAAACTGGCCACCTCCATCCTATAGGCTGCTTCGTCCCCACCAGTGATGCATTCTATTACTGCCGTATTGTCTGCAAACTTCAGGATGATGTTGTCCTTGTGAGAGGCAACACAGTTGTGTGTGAACAGGGTGTAGAGGATAGAGCTGAGGACACTTCCATGTGGAGTGCCTGTGTTTGTGATAATCCTGGCTGAGCTCTTATTTCCAATCCTGACAGACTGGGGCCTGCCAGTAACAAAGTGTAGGGTGCGTGCAAAGTGTAGACAGTTAATTGATGAATTTTTTGGCGATAATCATGTTTTATAATATTTTATAATTTTTTTTTTGCTTGTTTCTTTCTTTCTTTAATAAGATGGAAAAAATTTATTACACATCCAAGAGGCATATATTATATATATACTGTATATTATCTATTATGCCTGGACACAGAGCTGAGTAAAAAAACTACAAAAAACCTAAAGATAAAGCATCCAGGTCATAGTGTTATAACTCACTCACTCACTCACCTTCTATACCGCTTTATTCTGTATGCAGGGTCACGGGGACCTAGAAACGACCTATTCCAGGATGTTTAGGGCACAAGGCAGGGTACACCCTGGACAGGGTGCCAATCCATTGCAGTGCACACTCACACACTCATCCACACACTACGGGCAATTTGGGAACACCAATCAACCTAACCTACATGTCTTTGGACTGTGGAAGGAAACCGGAGTACCCGGAGGAAACCCACCAAGCATATGCAAACTCCATGCACACAGAGACGGGAATCAAGCCTGGTCAGGAATTGAACCCGGACCCTGTAGGTGCAAGGCGACAGTACTACTGTAACCACTACACCACCAGTGTTATAACTAAAAATGTTATATGAACAAGAACAAATACTGATATAAGTGAAAGGCACAACATTTAAATGATTAAAATTAATAACCCTTACTTGTTCATGTGTAGTGAATACATCACACAGAGCAGCACAATCATCATGTATGGTCTCATGTGTCACTAATGGTGATAAACTCCAATTCCCAGAATGCAACACTAACTATAAACATGGCCATTGAGAACTCCATCTTCCAGCATGCATGCTGGCAATCACCAGAGTTCAAATTGCCATCACCTGTGAGTAAGCACAGTATATAAGGACTTTTAGTTCAGTCACAAATTGTGAAGCAGCGCCTGGTGGTGTTCATCAGTTTGTTATCAAGCATTATTCTTGTTAAAGCTACATTGATAGCTGTTAGTAGAAATTTGTCTTTTCATCAGTGATGCCGTTTGTGGATCACCTGATTACCTTTTCAGACTTTAATTAATCAACCTGCACTTACCAAGGGGCAACCTCCAATTCTGATTCCAACACCAAAGTGCCAAATTGTGCATTTCCTTGAATGACCACTGGCTCCAAACACAAGTCAGTCCTTCTAGAGCCCTATGTTAAAATGCACAACATAAATAAGCATGTTTACAGCCTGTTACAAAAACAGTTTTGGTCTTCTTAGTTAGATTTCCAACTCATGATTTTACTGTATGGTACGGGGGTGAATATTTATTTAACTCATAAAATTATACAGGAAAAGTCTCCTGTCAAGATGGAGATGACCAGAGTGCTCGCAGCTGAGCTTCAAAACTGCTCTTCAGAAAACTTATGGGTGACGTCACAGAGGGTTTCTCCTCTTCTTATATCGTACAGTCTATGCCATTTACTTTCAAAGCCTAGTCATTATACATTGGTGAAGATGGCTTTTCTTTGTCTCTCAAGCTTTGCACCTGACCACCATCTTTAGAACAGGATCACAGATTAAAAAAAAAAAGAAAGAAAAAAAGGTTTTAAAAATGCCAGTTTACAGCATCTGCCTGGTTAGGATTTCTTTATATTTTACTCAAAAAAAGTTTGAAAATAGAATTTGCAGATCCAAACAAAAATAATAACCGCTTATGAGCACATATGATCTGAATTGATTTACTTCTAGAGTTTTTTCCGTTGCTGTTACTGTTCTTCTTTTTTCACGGCTTTTCACAGGTTATTTGCAGAATGCCCTTCCTGGCATAACCCATCCATTCTATCTGGGCTTGAGATTGGCACTAAGGATACCCAACATCCAGTAGCTGGGCCAACCACTGCTACCTAATGCCATCTTTAGGCTTTGTTTAGTGCTTTTAAAACACATTGCGTTACACACCTGTTTTTATTTAAACCGAGGCATTTCTAAAGAACTCTGTGTTCCTTTTTTTGGCAGGTCAGCTCTCACTTTCGCACAAGTAAGCTAAAACGTGATGTTTCTGTGCACTCGCGCAACAACCCCTCAAACACCTCAATGACGTGAATAGACACTTCTTAGAAAGATATTTTCAGCCTCCACAAATAGTTTGTTTGTCCACTTCGCTGGCCGAGGTGTACAAAAACGCGTCTTAATGATCGAGCTTAGATTTTTTCCAGGGTGTCTAGTGAAATAGAGTGGGCCTGGGGCTAAATGAAGCTTGAATGAATGTGTTTGTCAAACAATCTAACCTCATTATCGGCAGCGCTGGGTAGGAGAACGCATTTGGCTGTGGAGTTGCACACAGCAGCTGGGCGAGTCACCAGGTCTCCACAGAGAGCACAGCATGCTGGGTGGCCTGGGACAGAAGAGACAAACAATACCGCCAAAACCGAGTCAGAGTTCACGAATGCGCATCCTGTCAGTGGACAGATGAACAGCAGTCATGCGGTAACTTCTGAGCGAGCCGGAAAAACAGACAAGATGGAATGCAAATCAGAGGACATGAAGTAGCGCATTCCTTATCTCTCATTATACCTTATGTTGATTGCTTAAAACCATGTTTCATCTTAAAGCATTCTTGTTGTCTAGCCAAACTGGATTCTGAAATATGTCTGGAGGGAACGATGAATATTTTTTAATTAACCTTTTGCTATGTTTGGCTAATGAGGATTTTTTTAAAGAAGAGATTTACAGATGACATCAACAACCTGTCACAATTTATTAACTGGAAGTGATTTGAATCTGGCCAGCATGGTGGTTAAGCAAGTAGCATTACTGCCACACAGCTCCCAGTTCAACCCAGAGCTCGGGTTTCTGTGTATGTGTATGTGTGTGTGTGTGGAGTTTTCCATGCTCACCTTCTGACTCATAGATGTGTATAAGTGTGTCAATGTGTGTGTGTTCTTGGTGCCCTGAGATTAAATGGTGTCTCATCCCAGTTTTCCCAGTATAGACTCCAGCCCTTTCACCATCCTGTTAGAAGAAAGTATATTTTAATATATGTAGGGGGGAAAAGTATATTTATTGAAAAAATAAGGTCATTAATCAAATGACATGCAACTCGCACATAATCATTACCATTAGCTAATCAAGCTAGTTAACTCAGTAAAGGAGCTAGCTCCTAGTCCTACTGGCAAACATTATTTAAAAAACTTGGTAAAATGTTGTTGTTGTTGTTGTTGTTTTTAAGTTTGGAAGACTGTTGTCTACAGCAGACTTAATCTCTCCACTACAGATTTTGACAGTAGTTAACACTACGCAGGTACATGACACAACTTTAAGGATAGCTAGCTAGCATTATGGTTTGGAAGCTAAGCTAGCCAAAGTGCAAGTTTTGAGTTTCTTTTTCTAAATATATATTTTTTAAAAAGAATGTTATAATACAGTATATACTTCATTTCAATAATTTCAGTTAGAAACTGGTAACAGTAATAATGAATTCAGACAACTTTCCTAGAACAGACTGTATAGGGGAAAAGTGGTGTGTTGGTTGCAAGTAAATACATTGACTATATAAATCAGATATCTGATTTGACTTTAAATTGGTTGTGGTTTCAACTCTTTGTGTCAGCTTTTTCACTGGAGGGAGGGAGTTTTCACTTTTTTTGAAGAAATGTGGGTAAAAATACAGTAAATTAAAAGTTAAGATTGACAGAAGCTGCACTTTAATGACTTAGAAATATCGCCAAATTTTTTTCAACTTATTACAATTCACTATTAGCTGAAGGTTCATGTTATACCTCTGAGATGTGTGATTCAAGATTTATCAAAGTTTATTAATCTGAGAGGGAAATACCTTTGCCTTGTAGTTGCTCAGTGGTCTAAAAAGAAGGGTAGAAAAATCTACTATTACAGGATAAAATCTATAAACTAGAAGCTATAAAAATAAAAGCTATGAAAGTTAGTATCATGGCTTACAGCTGTTATATCAGTAAATGTGAAGTGCCCTTCACCAACATATATAGACTAGGTTAGTAGCCAAGGGTTGAGTAATTAGAAGTTCTAATTGGAAGTTCATAGTGTAGTATCAATGCGGGTATTGTACAGTGAGTATTGCCTGTGAATATTTTTATGTTTTTTTATATAAAAAGATAAATAAATGTAAGTGTTTTACAAGTAGTAACATACGGAGGGGAAAAGTCATGACTTTCAGTTATAGTTAAATTTTTTTAAAGAGAAGAGTTGTACAGTTTAATGGCCACTGGAAAAAAGTGATTAGACTCTGGCTGAATGTGCTCATCTGATCGACCAGCACACTGTGTAGCAGGTGAGAAGGTTTGTCCAGGATTGAGTGGAGTCTAGACAGCATCCTCCAATCTGCCACAACATGAACAGGTTCCAACTCAATGCCTAGGACAGAGTCGGCCCTCCTAATGACTTTGTCCAGGCTATTTTTTCAGCCACCTTCATGGTACAGCCCCAACAGACCACCCAAAAAAATATTCCAGTAGCCTCATAGAAAATCCATATTATGGTACTGCATAGTTGTATAATGCAGTTATACAACTAGCCTCCTGAGCCTCCTCAGAAAATATTCTGCATCCTTTCTAGCTGCATTTATTCCTTCACTTCATTCTCTTTTTTACACTCACTTGAGGCTACTAAGAAAAACTTTGACCAAACTTTTAATAAAGAGTCATGTAACGGGGAAACTGCAACACATAAACATTTCTTCTAAGTGAGGTTTTCACTTTCAGTTTTGTAACTGGTTTAAAATTCTCATAAAATATTACCGATTAAGCGCTTACATTTAAAAAATAACCAGGACTAATAAAACAAAGCCATAGAATTTAAACAATGTAATATTTTTTATTTATCTTAGTCTCATTGGGCGATCTGAGTTGGAATTAAAGGTTTGGGTGGAACGGAGAATAGTTTCACATTTCAAATTGGGCTTGTTAAGATTGGGAATGGCTGCGCTAGTGCAGTAAAGCAAAGACACTATTTGTAGATATTTTATTTATTGAGTGCTTCATAAAATCATATCTATATTTGTATCTTTAGTTCTGGATTTAAGCCTGAAGTGTACATCTTGTACACTTGTATACATACATACAAAAATATAATACATCTTGTATTATATTTTTAACCAGGATGTGTACAGGACTGATGTTCCCTTTCAAAAGCTACACTCGATGCTGCGTGAAAAGCTATGGGAACATCTTTTTGTGTTGCCGGTTGTGAAGCCTGTGTGTACGCCAAATTTTTGACTTATATAACTTCGGTCAGGTGACATCATCTGATGAAGTGCACCTGCAGGTTATAAATAGGAGTGAACTGGAAACATTCCTCAAATCTTTTTGTCTTCAGGACTGGTATTGTGTTTGCGTGTGTGTGTAGACCAGCAAAGGTAGGAAAATCTTTTACTCACCGATATGGCTGCGCTTCAAGCAAGATGTGTCCCTGCGTGTGATAATCCTATCTCGGAGGGCGATCTCCACACTTACTGTTTCGAGTGTTTGGGGGAAAGTGAAGCACTGTGACCTCCTCCCGTTTAAAGTGCTTCGCGCGCGGCTCGCCTTCTTTAAAGAGAAGCCGCGAGCCGCGGCGCATTCCTGGGGTTCTCGCATGGATCTGGCAGACGTGCACGAGATGGATTCTCCCCTCCTTTCTCTCGCACGATCGGGAAATTCCTCCCCCCGCTTCTCAAGCGCGCTCCGGCACTTCCTGTGAATGGGCAGGAGAGACATCCTCTCTCGCTTCCGCGGAGATGGAAATAGCCACCTCAGAGCGCTCTTCTAGTGAAGACAGAGTTGAGTTACTCGAAGTAGTAACGCGTGCGGTCGAGCGGCTGCATATCGACTGGCCCCAGCAGCGAGCCTCCCCCAAGCGCTCAAAACTAGACAACAGGTTTCTGTTGGGTGGCCGGGGGGCGGAGCCTCAACGACGCTCTCTCCCCTTCTTTAGCGACCTCCATGACAAGTTAACTCTTTTATGGAGCAAGCCATATTCATCCCGTGTTTTTGTGCCATCGACTTCGATTTATTCGAATATCGTTGATGCGGAAGTGCGGGGTTATATGATGATGCCCCAGATAGAAGA
>JAOTRS010011407.1:0-11209 GCA_028565755.1 Dinotopterus cunningtoni | reverse complement strand
GTCACCTGACCAAGGTTATATAAGCCAAAAATTTGGCGTGTTTGACACACACATGCTTCACAACCGGCAACACAAAACGATGTTCCCATAGCGTTTTCACGCAGCATCTCATTCCCGCTTTTTCAGGGAACAGGGTTACAGCAAAGTAACGCGATACGTTTCCCATACACAGTGCTTGTATCTTATCTCTCTTGTACACAAAGTGCTTGTGTGTCTCTTGACTGTTGTAGCATTATCTCTGATATTTAAAAAGTGTTACTGTGAAGTCCGTGATGTCTCCCAAACGCAGAGCAGTGCTAGTGACAGCAGCAGTAAGTGTCAAAAAAGTAGTATTAATTTTGAATAGAAACAAATGCTTATTAAAACAACCTAAAGGTGTAAAATCAGTGAATGATTCGCTAACGATTTACCCTTGCACAGTGCAGCTACACTGCAGGAGCCTATTTAGCCTTCCTAAGCAACCAAATTGTACTTGAATATGGTGGTTTTACAGCATCCAAGCTGCATAAAGTCAAGTTTCACAGAATGGATCTCAGATGTTAAGTGTTGATGTGTACTGCATTGTTTGGTACTCATTGTTTAACAAAGCAATATGTGCAATTACTAGTCCAGCAGCATGATCCCCTGAGGACAGGGGGTTAGCATTCAGCTCTTTAACTGCTCGAGTCCCAGTCAGGGCATCAAATTACATGCCAAAAAAAAAAAAACAGTTTTGCAATGTTGTACTTGGGGCATTTGTTTAACATTATTCCATTATCATGTAGGGAATGTCCAATGTCATTTTATCAAAGTCAAAGTTTTATCAAATTCTCAAGAACAACCTAATGCCATCTGTGTGCCAGCATCTGTAACATTCATAGTAATCATTGGAGCCATACATCAATGTAACCAACTAGTTGATGTAAAGGCTTGCCTTCACTTGGTCTCAATCTTGGCTTGGCCTCCTTTCCCTTAAGACTTAAAGTCGGCTAGTCCAAGCATTGAACTTAGCAACTCTGGGCTTGACTTGATGCCGGCTAGTCCTAGCATTGGACTTGGCAACTCTGAGCTTGACCTGATGCCTATTTGTCATAGTCTTGTACTTATCAACTCTTGGCATGAGCTGTCTACAGCCCTGCCGAGTCATCGCCGGGCTTGATGCACATTTAGGAGCTGAAGTGCTTTGCATGTTTTTGGGAGGTAGGATGAAATCCAAGAACCCAGAAGAAACTCTCTGTGACAAAGCAACAATACTTACTCTCTCTATCACTCTCCTAATCTCTATATCGGTTACGCTGTACAGAGTCTGGACCCTGAGCCAGGGGACTTGGGGCATAAGGTGGGGTACACCCCGGAAAGGGAACCAACCCACCACAGGACACACCCATACTTACTTCATTCATTCATTTATCTTCTTGGAACTAAAGCCTATCCTCGTTTATAAGAGGGGGTACCTTTTTTATTTAATAAATCCTTTTATCTATGTCATCCTTTAATAAAAAAAAATGGTTAGCAATTACAACGTTTGTGATTTGAAAGATATAAACTAATTCACGTTAGTATTTTCTTGTAACAGTATATCACTGGGTGGCACAGTGGTGTAGTGGCTAGCACTGTCGCCTTGCACGTCCGGGTTCGATTCCTGGCCAGGCTCGATTCCAGTCTCTTTGTGCATGGAGTTTGCATGTTCTCCCCATGCTTGGTGGGTTTCCTCCGGGTGCTTCAGTTTCCTGTCACAGTCCAAAGATATGCAGGTTAGGCTAATTGGCATTCCCAAATTTAAGATAGTGTGTGAATGAGTGTGTGTATGTGGGTGTGCCCTGCGATGGATTGGCACCCTGTCCAGGGTGTACCCTGCCTCGTGCCCTAAGCCTCCTGGGATAGGCCCAGGTCCCCGCGACCCTGAATACAGGATAAAGCGGTGTAGAAGATGACTGAGTGAGTGAGTATATCACTGTCTTTTATTGCTTAAAAAAGGTAGTAAGTATTACATTTACTAGGAGTAATGAAACAATTAAATAAACCTAAAGACTACAAACATTCCATCCTTTTGAAATTAGAGCTAAATGTCTCTATTATAAAATAACTAATTCACTGGGTTATTAAGTATTTCTTTTCCTCATAGTTAGAGAAAAAATATGAATTTCTATGTCAGTTCCTCTAGCTTACTCCAAAGACAAATCTCTGAATTCTCATCATAAAACAATTTTTGTCCGTAGGTCCAAGGGGAAACAACAGCTATCTACACAATAAACTGATGCCAAGTGACATGAACATTTCAGACACTCTGGTTGTCACCCATCTTTTTCTGGTGTAGCAGGTAAATACTAAAATTGTATCATAACAAGCATAAGGCTCAGAGTGTATGTAACATGTTTTTTCTATACCTTGAGTCACTCCTAATATCATTGCAATTTAGTCTGGTGAGTCACTCATCATGAGTATGTGTTAAAGAGCATCAGTAACGAGACACTCTTCTAACTCTTTGAAAGCACTGGAATAGGAGATATCGACACAGGCTGTCATCCCAGACTCATTTGAAACAGATGTACTGTGTATCCTAACTCAAAGACTGCACAGAATGCTACTGTTATCTAACATATGGGTAGAGTGCGATTGAAAAACATAGCAGCTTGACTGTATGAATTAAATAAAATTTCATTCAGCAGTAAGGATTCTGGCTTATAACAGTGTTTCGGAACGATGGACATCAGCACTACAAAGCTCTGCGGTCCCCTGTCCTATCCTGAGGATTACAGTCTCTCTGGAATTTTAAATAGTTTCCCACTGTCCCTGTGGGTTTTCAGTCTCCTCTCACTACCTCAAAAACAGTAATAAAATTTAAATTTGGCATTAGGCGTGAATTAGTGTGTGAATTTATGGTGCTCCATACGGCAGTGGCAGATCTCGAACCCTTGACCCACTGACTAGCAACCCAGAGCCTCAACCACTTGAGCCACCACTATACCACTTACTGAAGATCACTGAAAAGGAAAAATACATTGGTATTGCAACAAACCAAATGTTCAATATGCCTTAAATAATGTTGTCTTTCGGCTTCTCCCATCAAGGCGTCTTCACAGCACAGCAGACCATCTGACCCACGCACAGGTTGTCCGTCCTGACGCAACCCTTGGTATTATCTGGGCTTGGGACCGGTGCTGCATCCAGTGGTTGAGAATCAAACCCAGGCCTTCTGCATGGCAAAGAAGAAACCTACCACTGATATATGGCTCAAAGAATATTGAGATTGAATTTGAACTCAGGAATGGAAGAATGTGAGCAATTCCTCAAACAAGATACCTAAATGAAACGTCTTCAAAATTGTATGCAGAAACCAGTATCATAAGGTTTCCCCATCAGCCAGGGTTCTTACAGGGCAGATAAAAGCAGAACCCCTTTTTGGATGTGAATGAACTTGGGTTGGTTTTGCTGGTCATGAATGTTGGAACACTGCACACTTTAAAATTGTCTTGTTAAACATATGTGATGATCTCTGGAGCACAACTTCTGAGTGAATCCTTTAAGGTTCGATGTAGAATTCTAGAAGTGAGTGTTTTTGATTTAGACATGGGGCCAAGTGTAATATGTTTATAAAGATGAAACTCATGACCATCTGAAACTTTAAGAAACACAATTTTGTCAAAGAGGGTATTGTTCTGCAAGCTTACCAGCGGATCAAATGTCAACAGTTTTACATGTTTATTGTGTATTGAGAGCAAAACGAATCGCAGTGTAAGCATATACAGTACAGTACACTTAAGCAAAAGGGTATCTTAAGCTTCCTTAGAAAAGAATAAAACACAATGAAGGATGATGTTATATGAAAAGAATCAACCTGGAGTGTCTCATATTCCTATAAAAACCAACATGTCCTGAAATGTTTTATTTGTCATATACCTCAACAGCCTGTCAACAATTACATTAAAAAAGCATTTCTATCTATTTATAATTGTTCTGTGTCTGCAAAATGAATTTGTTCCAATTATATCTAGTGGTAATAATTGTTTGTAGTGTGGCATGTTATTGCACCCTTTGTCCTGCAAAGTGCCTGTGTATGCTTTTACTACAGCAATTATAATGTATTAGAACAAGTGCATTAAGATAAACCTGGAATTTGCATTGCAGTCAAAAATACTTTTATAGAAAATGTTTCCACACCTTTTAGCCAATCAGATTCAAAAATATTTAATGCAGGATTTCCAATATTCCAATGGTGGCTGATGGTTTCTGTTCATGCTCTTAGGGGGTTAATCGTGTTGGACGTGTAGTCCACTACACAGGATGTAGGAGCCATTACTCCACAGTATAGAATGAGGAGCCATTTGGACATTTAGCCCATGTGTTAAATATTTCAATTTCAGCCTCTTTTATTGTAAGTGCATCAGCTCTGTTTCTTACTCCCTCCTCTCTCTCTATCTCTTCCCACCCTTCCCCCATCTCCCTTTCTCTCGCTCTCTTTCTCTTTCTCTTTCTCTCTCTCTCGCTCGCTCTAGTCGCTGGGGGGCGTATTGTGCTCAAGAATGAGTTTTAGATTTCCCAAGGATCCCTTCAATTTCCCTGGCTAATTTTTCTTTATTATTTCTTCCTTGTCTCGGTTTGTGTTTTGGACATTTTCCTGAAGATGTCTCCCAACATGTCATTTTTTTTACTCAAACACAGAAAAATAAGCAATTAACCCACGAGCCACATGGCTCAGTCTTGGATTAAGTTAGACAACAGAAAATGTTGGACCATTTTCAGTTCGACTGCTATAATAGAAAACACTGAAGTACATAAACATCATGATTGTGCAGTTTTGCACACAAACACACACAAATAAATTAAAAAAAGGCAATTTATTTTGCAATTTAAAACAGTAATTCCAACAATTAAATAAATTTGCAATACTTGTTCGTTGAGGAGGAAATACAACTCAATGTTTAAAAAAATGCAGAACTGAAATAAAAAAAACTGTTGTAATACAATTAACGACTATGCCAATTAAAAATATGTCTATTGGAATTCCATTGTTGAGTGTCTAAGAACCCCACTACATTGCTGTTAGACGACTGTTAATGTTAAAACATTTAAGCAATCGTTATACAGTATAGAGAAATGAAGGATCTAAGGTGGGGCAAATTAGGACAAACAAGGATTGAACACAGACTCAGGGACAACATGATGGGAAATAAAGTGCCCTTTAATTTTTTTTATAAAAAAACAAAATGGGTGAATTACTTCGGAGGGTGAGGAATTAAAGATCAGATGAGCAGGGTGCAACTCCTGTGCCAGTCAAGCTTTGGCGAGGACCCCTTCTCTGCAGTTTGCCCTGTATCAGGGAATCTCCAGAGCCTGTAGGAGTAAATACACTGAGCGATATCTGTGAGTTACGCACACAGAACATACTACTCACCATACTGCCATTTGGCAGCCCTTTTATAGGGCGCTGATGACACCCGGATGGTGGCTAATAATCTGCTGCCAACCACGGTGAGTTAAGGCCCCCCACCCCTCTCGTGTGCACAGCAGAGCTGGCTGAGGTGCTGAACGCGTGTTGTTTTTTCTTCCTCTTGGTCGAGCGAGGAGCTGGCAGATGGTAAGAGGCGCTGGCTGTAGGCCCGCCGTCATAGTAATCCACCTTAGATCGAGCCATTGGGAAGGGCTTAAGGTTTTAAGTAGAACCCTATAAGTTTTTTTTATTATTATTTAGGAGAAGTCGAAGTGGAAAGCTAAAATTAATTAAGCAATTAACCAAAGAACCTTTGAGAACCTTCGTTGTATGACTAACCTAAGTCAAAATAGGCAATATAATAAGTACAGTCCACATTGATGCCCATTTAATTAATTTTCAACGTTTTGGAAATGAAAATAAAAAATGCCCTTTTGTCGAATCTGAGAAGAAAAGAACACCTTACAAAATAACCTAGGATAAAGACGAAATCCCAAAGATGATTTTTTTTTTTTTATTATTATTTGGGAATGCCAATTTTCCCAATAACAGCAAGATTCTTGCTTGTGTTTAATCATAATTCACCAACTCTGCAAGGTTCATTCCAAAGGTCCGGAGAAGACTGGACTTAGGGAAACAATCAATAAAACATGATTTTGGATAAGGTCCATTAACCTTTTATATGTTCAGGATTCCAAATACTACATTGGTCTTCATGTGGTCATGACTGGCAATTTAAATAGCACTTCTTCAAGGACTGCACTGTGAAGTGCATCATCAATAGTTAAATCTTTCAGGCCCACATCGACCCTGCACTCTTGGAAACTCCTACCAAATTGCTCTGCCTAAATTTAATTGGAAGAGACCACCAAGACCAGAGGGACTTTATGGCAATTGAGTAAGTGAGGTTGAATGAAGGTGAATCGTTGCGGTTTACAGCAATCAATAAGTTGTGTGGGGGGGTTTTCGGTCAATGACCTACCATCATAGTCTATTTTTGTTTTGTCTATTACATTATGTAGAGTGGCCTGAAGCACGTACAGTATGAGGAATGTTGGCTGGCTCGGTTTTCAGCCATTACTTTTTTGACATGGTGCAACCCATCCAAGATGGAGGTATTATGGTTATTAGGTAGTATGGTATAAAGAAATCAGTAGATATGTAGTTTCACTGGTAGCTTGGACAACAGGCAATTTGGATAGTGTTTTACTTTAGATGTGTTGTTAACATAAAATGCTAATGCTGAAAGTGAAAACATTTCTCACTCGCTCATCACTCACTCACTCCATCACACACTCGCTCATTCACCCACCCTCCATACCACTTATCTTGTTCAGGGTTAGGGGAGGCCCAAAACCCATCCCAGGGGATTCGGGTTCTAGGCAAGCTACCAACCCTGGACAGGTGCCAATCCTAGGCACAAGGATGCACAGACTCACACACTACAGGAAATTTGGCGACGCCAATTAGTCTAAGAAGTATTTCTTTGGAAGGTGGGAGGAACTAGAGTAGCCAGAGGAAACCCACCAAGCATGAGGAGAACCACCATGCTGCCATGGAAAACATTTCCTCCCTCTCGGTTATCCATCAGAGCAACACTAGGTGATCGTGAGAATCTGAACTCGGGTATGCAGAAGAGGGTAGATAGCATTTTTCTCAGAGCGTGTTAGGTTTTTCTGTGAACAGCAGTTGTGGTTCATTGGCTTCATACATCTTGAGAAAGCATGTGTCAGCCTTCACCTTTATATGAAAATTAAAAAAGAGGGAGAGAACATTTTCTACAATGGATATATAGTGCTGCAGAAGAATTGCATGACTTGGCTAAATGAGTACACTTTTTTTTTTTAATCAAAACTCTTGTCTACGCCATCTGTAGACTGTGTGCAATTACCGCAAGAATTTTAGCGAAGAGAAGCAGCCTACTCAAGATTCTCTTATAATGAAAGTCTAAGGGCAGTTGCAGGCTGGTCAATAAACATTTATGCGAACCGTTTTGCGTCAAAGCTTTCATAGAGGAATCGTTTTGTCAAAAGGTCTTTGTATATGAGCTCTAAGACATGAGAGTAGTTTTTGAGGGAGAAGGATGTGGTTATGAATGTAAATCAATTTTTGCCTGATTTCCCATGGACGCCACAAAACTTTCACAAAAGTGTAAAAAAAAAAACACAAAATGACCATCAAGATTGTACGAACAACCTCAGCAGGACTTTCTCTGATGATTATCTTATCTTAAGAGCTTTAGTAAAGCGTTGTAGACCGTTATAGGTTTCAAGGTGTATTATGCTGTGTAGTCACTACTGGGTTCCTACTTGTGATTTATTTAGTATATGTAGTCTATAGTGGTTTCTATAGTAACAGCTCCCTTACAGGGACTTATATGGCAGATGATCCCCAGGCTGTTAATGGAGGTGGTCTTATTGGAAAATAATTTGTGGTGGTCACAGTAATTAGGCTGCATCACATCACCCAGTCATTTATTTATTTTCTATACTGCTTATCCTGTACAGGGTCATAGGAGACCTGGAGCCTATCCCAGGAGACTTCAGGGAGAAGGTGGGGGCAATCCATTTCAGGCAATTTGGTAATGTCAGTTAGCCAAATCTGTGGGAGGAAACTGGAGTACCTGGGGGAAACCCACCAAGCATGGGGAGAACATGCAAATTCCACTCACGGACCTGATGCTGGAATTGAACCCTGGAGGTAAGAGGCCACAATGCTAACCACTACACCACCGTGCCACGCATGACGCAGGGTACACCCTAGACAGGATGCCAATCCATCATAGGGCACATCACCCATTCATTCATCTTCTATGCTGCCTATCCTGTACAGGGTCATGGGGGCCTGCAACCTCTTCCCGGAGACTTGGGACATGAGGCGTGGTACACACTGGACAGGGTGCCAATCCATTGCAGGGCAGGTGCGCATACAATACAGACAATTTGGGAATGCCCATTCACCTAATCTGCATTGTCTTTGGACTGTAGGAGAAAACCAGAATAACCCACCAAACACTGGGAGAAAATGCAAACACCATGCACACAGAAATTGAACCTGGACCGTGCAGGTGCGAGGCCACAGTGCTAATCACTATGTGCCATATCACCCAGTCATTGATACTTATTTTCCTAATAATTCTCACTTTATTCAGTTAATAACCCACTATAGTGTTCCATTACTCTTTATTTTGACTGACAATCTTGATAAGCCTTCCAGTTTTCAATCCAGACAAGCAGAGAAGTTGCTCTGGACCTCATCAACAGTGTCCATTAAACACCACAATAAATCATAGCCTGTGCATTAATAACAGTTTTTGTGTTTGAAGGTGACCACATGCTTGTTGTGCCCTTATCCAAATGGCCATCCATGTGAAATCATGAAAGATTCATTAGCGCTCTATGGGTGCTGTAAAACATTTATCTCTTCACACTTCCTCTCTCTCTCTCTCTCTCTCTCTCTCACACACACACACACACATACATACACACACACTCTCTCTCTCTCTCTCTCTCTCTCTCTCTCTCAATTATCCCTCTTTCTCTGCATGGATTTCTTCCTCTATATCTCTCTTTCTCTCTTAACCTTCACCACCATTGTTTTCTTTTTTTTTTGCATTTATTTATTTCCTTAACTACCCCCCTTTCTCACTCTTTGTTGCTCAACCATAATCACTATTGTAACTACCTCTCTTCCTCTATAGATCCCTCTCTCTGATTTAAGTTTTCTTTGCCCCTCATTCATGCAACTCCCTCATGCATCATCAATCTCTCCTTTAGCATTCCTCCCTTAATCTCCCTCTCTCTCAACTACTGTATCATTAACACCATTGTTCAAGTTTGCTTTCTCTCCATGCATTTCTTTCTTAACTACCCCTCTTCCTCTGTAGATCTCTCTCTCTCTCAACCATTATCATCACCATCATCTTCACCACTGTTAAAGTTTTCTTGGCCCCTCTTTCATGCATCTCACTCATGCATCATCTATCTCTCCTTTAGTATTCCTCTCCTTCTCTCTCTCTCTCTCTCTCTCTCTCTCTCACACACACACACACTCAATGCATTCCTCTCTCTCTTAACCCCCCTCCTCTCTCTCTCTCTCTCTCTCTTTCTATCCCTCACTTCAATTCTTTCCTCTCCCAGCAGCGCAGCTCGTCTCCAGTCCTCCATCACTTCTTTGCATTGACATTATTTGCAGGAATACTACATCCATCACTGCATTTTCACATCTGGATCACCTTTGACCCATTCAGGATTCCGTTCTTCATTGCAACACCACCGGACAGTTATTATTGTTCTTGCTTCTTCTTTTTCTTTTTTTCCCCTCTCTCTCCCATCCCTTGCATTCACTCACACACACACACACACACACACACACACACTTTGACTTCAGCGCATCGGGCTCGTGAGCTCGTGTTTGAACCCCCGCGTCTGCATGTGCGTGCTTGTGTGTGTGTATATGTCTGTGTGTGTGTGTGTGTATCCGCATCTAGTCTTCGGTCCGGGATCCTAACCTCGCTCGCGCGCTCGATGCCCGATGAGTGAGCGCGGATCCGTCGGCGCGAGACTCGGCTCTCCGTCTCGCGCCTCTGTCGGCTGAATCCGCGAGCCGCGCATCCCTTCGCTCACCCAGCGCGCGCGCGCACAGGAGGGGATCCGGGATCCTTTGATCCTTTTGAAGTTGATCTCGGGACCGTTTGGCTGGAATTACTGGAATTTTTACTGGAAGGAAAAAAAAGAAAAGAAAAGGGATTTAAATCCAAATCAATCATGAAGTCTCTCCTGCGCGAGGGTGAGTATCAGGAATGCACACCATTATTATTATTATTAATATTATTATTATTATAAACTTTAATTATTTGTTTCTTCCTATTTCTTATCTGAGTCATATAATCAAACCCAAAACGATCACTACTGTAGATCTGCCTCTGTTTATGCATTTTTCATTTCCTGCGCGTAAAGTCGGCTATAAAACCTAGGGCATTTTTTTTTTTACTTGTTCGCCCATTCTGGATCTAATTTGCACTTGCCTGAGCCTGATATGAGATAAATGCAAAACAACCCACTACAGTGGTAATGCAGTGTTAATATTCGCAGTGCTTAATTAGCTCATAGCACACACTTTATTCTTCAAGTTTCAAACACAAATGAGTGTTTTGCTGCAATAATGCACAAGCTCAACACTACGTGCAATTCAACATCATTCACACCTTGTGTGTTAATTCAGGGATGCAAGAGTTAAATTTAACACTCTGAGTTAAAATTTTTACACTGTCGCTTTACCTGGGAGGAAAATGGCACCTTTTAAAAACATATTTAAGGTGTTGACTAAAATGCATTGATGAACTACAAGGTTGGCGTATTCATATGGTTCTTCATAGCACCATAGGTGCATGCTCAGGAGGTTGTTGTAGGTGTGTTTTGTATAGTGTTTGTATAGTCTAGGAAGCTGTATGTGGACAGACAGACATTCATCTTTTATTATATCCAGTTCCAGCTAAAAGAATGAGAAGGAGACATCAAGCTGGGCATCCTGCCTGTTTTCATCTCCCGTCCTATTAAAGAGCTGCCCCAAGAATCATGGCTCGTTTTTCATTCTCCCAGCTCAGCACAACACAAAGATGCAACATCTAATCTGTAACAGCTTATCGTATGCTTTATGAGCGAGCCCTGGCTTTCCCCCCCTCACATGTACTCGAGGAAAACCGAGGACAATGTCAGCCTGATTTGCAGTGTTACTGATGCGATATGACATCAATCAATAGTGCATATAGGCATAAATAGTATTTATATGATGATTATG
>JAOTRS010011359.1:0-11215 GCA_028565755.1 Dinotopterus cunningtoni | reverse complement strand
ATCGAAAGTCTGACCGTGACAGCACGGTCTCCCCCAACCTCTCCGCGCTGACGCTCCGCACCTTCACCACCACGCCCCCCCCCCCTCCGGAGAGATACTCAGGTGATCCCGAGGGGATCAGCTTCGTCACTCAACAGCTCACAGGTTCAGCCATGGACTGGGCCACAGCAGTTTGGAGCACAGGAGGGGGTACCACGTCCAGATATGACAGGTTCATCGAGGCCCTTCGCGCAGTCTTCGACCATCCAGATCATGGCAGGTCTGGAGAGCAACAACTACTGAGGCTACGACAAGGAAACAACCCGTGGCTGAGTATGCCATAAAGTTTGGGGGGGGTTTGGGGGGAAGCACCGGATTAGCACTTGTCCGTTATCAAAAGTAACGCATCTCACACCACCTCACACATACCAACCTTTTTGTTTACAAGCACAAATGTCATTTAATAATCACATCTTGTCTGTTTATCCCCTAATAGATTCCGGGTCGGCTGGAAATTTCATCTCGTCATCTGTAATTTCCTCGCTGTGAGCTCCTGTGTCGAAGCTTCCATGCCCGATATCAGTTAAAGCTCTGGATGGCCATACCCTAAAGCAGTCGCCTCTTAAATTAATTTCAGCGATCCTTCGATTAACTTTTCCCGGTCACACAGAGGAAATAAATTTTTTTGTGCTTCCTCGGCCAGACCAGTCTGTCGTGCTGGGTCTCCCATGGCTTAGCTTCCACAATCCTAATTTTGATTGGGCTAACTCACGCATTATATCCTGGGCCCCTAGATGCGCTAAATCATGTAAACTGTTGGCATTGATGGTCCAGACCACTAACATTGAAAGCCCGAGTGCCAATTCTATATCACATATCGTCCCGGCTCCAAAAATAAGAGGCGGATGCATTGTCTTGTTGTTATCCGGCGCCAGACCTGATTTCGAATCCAGAGTCCATTTTGCCCTCGTCACTCGTGGTGGCTCCGGTCGTATGGGACATCGATTCGAGGTCTGGAAGGCTTTCTTCCAGAAATTGGGGACCACTGTCGGGCTATCACCCCGAGTCGAATAGGCAGGCAGAGCGGACTGTCCAAGAACTCGAGAGATATTTCCGCGCATACTGTAGCAGTTGACAACATGAATGGCAAAACTTGTTATGCCACTCCGCAACCGGCCTAACGCCGTTTCAGTGTGTGCTTGGGCATCAGCCACCGCTCTGTCCCTGGGATGCCACTCCCACCGATGTGCCCATGGTGGATCAGTGGTTTAAGAGAGCGGAGAAAGTATAGGAGGATGCGCACACAAAGATCTCCCGAGCAGTTTGTCGTTTTAAAAAATTTGCCGATAGACGACGAAGGGAAAGTCCTCCCCTGTCGGAAGCTTACCCCAAAATACATCGGTCCCTTCCCCATCCTCTCTCAAATAAACCCCGTGTCCTTTAAGTTAAAATTTCCCAATCATATGTGTATTAACCCTGTTTTCCATGTCTCTCTTCTCAGGCCAGTGATCCGGGGACCGCTAAATGAAGGCACGACAGAGCCTTCGCTCCCTGGGGCTGTGGAAATAGAGGGCGCCCCCGCGTTCAGAGTCAAAGAACTACTAGACTCACGGAGGAGAGGGGGTTTCCTCCAGTATCTAGTGGATTGGGAAGGGTATGGTCCAGAGGAACGGAGCTGAGTTCCGGCCCGAGACATCTTGAGCCCTGAGCTCATCGCAGCGTTCCACCGAGCACGGCCGGATCGCCCGGTGCCACGGCCACCAGGCCGTCCCACCCGCCGCCAATCCCATCCGGTCGGCGGGTCCCTACTCCCTTAACGTGGCGAGGGCGCCCATGCCTCTCTCGGGAAACCGGTCCTGAGGAAGGGGTACTGTCACACCTGTACCACCACGGTCCCTGGGAAAAAGATCTGGTTCTCCGCATTACTGAGCCGCCGCTTTGTCTCCCCCTAGTGTGTCTACGTATGTATATGTCTCACAGTAACACTAAATTAGTTTCACCTGTGTCTCCCCCCTGCGTTTCACTATTTAAACCAGCCGAACCCGTAGCTTCCTGTCCATTCACTGTTGTCTTCGTACATGTAAATCGTTCACCATAATACCACTTGTCTTGTTTGTTTCCTCCTCAGGACTGAGCAGTGTCTGCAGGGTTGGGGCCGGTTTTGAGAATGCCAGACCAACGTCAAGGTCAATGCTAAAAAGTACTCAGCCCTTTTGTCGTGATCTGTCCTCTTTGTTTGTTTCTTGGATTTAAGTTATTTCCCTCCAGCTTGCCCGCCTGCAGACCCAGCCTGGGGAGTCACCTTTTTTTGTGTTTTTTTGTTTAGCCCCAAATAAAGACTCTTTGTGCTTAAATCCTGCTTTTTGCGTCCGTCTCCTAGCTCTGAGATCATGACACAATCAAATAAATACATTTTGTGATCTTCGACAATTAATATAAATGTACGAGATTTACCAGAAATCATATATGTGACAAGTTAGAAGACATTGCCACAAGTCTTGAATGAGTTCATAATTACCTTTCACTGACCCTGATAACACTTTTAAGACTATATTCTCTTCTGTATGTATCTTCTGAATGTACTACTGTGTAAGTCTTGAGCAACCCCTCATTTCTTTATACAGTATTTTGTTTCCAATGAGCCAGCCTTTCTTACATTTTTAATATAGTCTTTCAAAAGAACCACAAAGCAAAGTTAAAGCATATTTTGATTAAAAAACAAACAAACAAAAAACGCCTGATGGAACACTATCAGTCAGGGACGGGCTTCTCTTTGTGTTATACAGTACTAGTGTACTGTAAGTACCCATCAGAATAAAGAGTTTATAGAAAGAGTAAAAGCTAAAAATAAGCTGATTACCTTTAATGTAATCATTGATATTATTTCAGGTTAAAGCCCCTGTACATGTCTGCCTGTCTTTTTGTACAGCAGAACCCACTGCCTAAGTTATTAATACAAAAAAAAAAAAAATTTTGTAACGTTGAGTTACACGTAGTTTATTAGTATCTTATTTTAAAATAGATTATTAAATCTGGCACATAAGTGTTCATAACCGCTTTTACTCAATTTTGATTTTACTTATGGTGCAGGTTGAACTTCAAGAAGATAACTAAGTACTGCTAAATTCTGTCCAGCAGTCGATTTAAGATGCACCCACAGTAACCCGTAACAATTAACCAGCAAATATCACATAAACCACAGTTTATAATCTGGCACTTACAAGTAAAAACTACTCATAACTTGCCTTCTCCTCAACATTTTAATTAAATGGTGCAGGTATAACTTCAGGCAAATACCTAAGGACTGGCAAAGTTTTATTAAATTCTGTACAGCCATACAGACATATGGACATATAGACAGAGAATTTTTCAGGTCCTCCAATGAGTGTGTACAAAAGAGAGGTTTTGTTTGGATGTTGGTCAGAACCCACTCTTTCAATGATATTTTTACACACACACATACATACATATATATATTTGTGTGTGTGTGTGTGTGTGTGAAAAAAATGTTTTTTATTTATACAAGTGCCTTTCTAGTCATCCAAGGTCACTGTCCAAACTTCAAGCAAGCAATAAATGAACATTATATGAACAATAAATTACAGTAAAACATTACGAGATAAAACAATGTAAAGAGTTATCACCTAAAAACAGCTAAAGTCATATAAAGATTTGTGTGCAGCCTTACATCATGTGAGATAAGCGCTTCTGTATAAATGAGGAGCAGTGCAGCTAAAGGTTCTAGAGCCCACGATGGTCAAGAGGGCAGGGGCATAAAGAGGAGCCTTGATGAGGAAAAGTGAAGCTATTGCGAGTGGGGTGGTAAAACTGTATGAGCTCTGATAGATAAGGAGGAGCAAGATTATAGAGCACTTTAAAAGTGAGGAGGAGAATTTCAAATTCTATACACCATTTGATAGGAAGCCAGTGGAGTTGTTAAAGGATGGAGGTAATGTGATGCATAATGGGTATTTGAGTTATGATACTGGCAGCAGAATTCTTTGTAAGTTGAAGTTTATGGAGAAGCTTTTGTGGTAGACTAGTTAAAAATTAATTACTGGAATCAATGTGGGAGCTGAACAATGCATGTATGAGAGTGACAGTGGTTTGTGAGGTGAGGAATGGGCAGAGACAACAAATGTTATGGTGCTGGAGGTAGCATGATCTGCAGACATTGTTAAGGTGGGACCTGAAGGACAGAGTGTTATCATAGTTCATTTGTTTGCTGCTTGTGAAACATTTTATATAACACTGAAAAAAAGCCACCATCAGGATTTAACTAAGCTAGTTAAGAGCCTTCTTTTGGATAATTACTGCAGCGTCAACAAGTTATTTAACCCTAACTGATGCAGTGAGTAGCTTCTGATTTCTTAAACAACCATGTCAAAAGCCATATCCTATGGGGAAGGCAAAGATGTTACTCTGTTCCAGAAGGATTATATTATTGGCCTGTATCAAGAAATGAAAACAACTAAGATTGCCAAAACTACTAACATTGGGTTAAGAACTTTAAAACGCATCATTAAAACATGGAAGGATAGTGTTGAAGCATCATTTTTGAGGAAAAAAAAAACTTGGGAATTGGGACTAAACAGCTGTGTAGTCTTAAAAATTATTAGTGAGACTAATTGGAACAAAAAGCTTAAGTTTGCTAGGGAGCATAAGGAATGAACTTTAGAGCATAGGAAAAGGTCATGTAGTCTGATGAGTCCAGATTTACCCTGTTCCAGAGTAATGGGCGCATCAGAGTAAGATTAGAGGCGGATGAGGTGATAAACACATTATGCCTAATGATGAGTTGCAAGCCTGTAGGTGCGGTGTTATTATTTGGGGTTGCTTCTATTGATCAGGTCTAGGTTCAACCATGTTACATGCTTAAAAATTAGGTCAGCTGACTACATGAAAATACTAAATGACCAGGTTTTTCCATCAGTGGATTATTTTCTTCCCTGGTGGCATGGACATATTCCAAGATGACTATGCCAGCTTAAATTGTAAAAGAGTGGTTCAGGGAGCATGAGACATCGTTGTCTCATGCATCATTGCCCATGGACTGGCCACCACTGGACTGGGCACCACTGAATCCAGACCAGACTCCCATTGAGAATGTTTGGGAAGTGCTGGAGAAGATTTTGATGTCTGACTCTGCCATCATTAATGCAAGATCTTGGAGAGAAATTAATGCGGCTTTGGACTAAAAAAAAATGTTGACATTACAAGCTTATCAAAAAAATGCCATGACTGTCATGTAAGTAAAAGGCTGTCAGGGTGATACACTTGATGTAGAGTTAGCCTGACAAAGAGTTGGGCTGTTTAGTAGTACCAGTAAATAGTGTGGCTAATTTATATTATAGTGGCAGACATCAACAAAGGATTAGAGCATTGAAACAAGTGCTTTACAAAACGTATATTTAATGCACTTTGCATTTTCCCTAAGTAAACCTTAAGGAAATCTAAACTTAAGTTTATAATCATTTTACCCAAAGGCTCTTCTTGATACAGAAGCATTTTATCAGTATGAGCATCTGTGTTTCCTGTGGATGGGGTGAGTGATGGCATTAGCATATTACAGTGAACTATAGTTTTGCTATTCAACTGGTTGAAGTTATTACAATTTAAATAAATTTTCTGCATACTGATCTGTGAGAAAAGTAAAGAGTGTCTTTGCTGTCTTGTTTTCTTTGCAATGAGCTCACAAAAGTTTTTTAGGTGACCATCATTGCTTGTATTAGCTGCACTAATGAAGCAATGATTTACAAAGGCATTACCCTAGCTGGCTGTTTACATTTATATTTAGGCATTTGGCAGATGCTCTTATCCAGAGCGACCTACAAAAAGTGCTTTAAAGTTTACATCACTGGATAGATACTTACACTGGGTTAACTAGGTTAATAAATAAGTGCCATCAGTCAAACACAACTGGGAAGAGTACTGAAGAAAGTCTCTGCTGTACGGACTATGTATCTACTGTAAATCGATAAAGTATCTACTGTATTTGATTCACTATGTAGTGTTGGCCATTCAGACAGTTTAACAAATTATGCATATAAGATTTAAGTGTATTTCTTTGTACTTTGCTCAAGAGGAACAACATTAATTGTGTGTCTATCCCAGGCATCGCCTTAACCAGTAATAAATAACTATACAGTCCCCGACAGAAGAATGAGTTCCATTCCAAGAGCTTGTTTCTAAGTCCAATTTATTTGTAAGTCCAACAAACTTTGTCTAAATAGAGTATTTTCCCTTTTTGTCTCCATTGTTATTGCTTGGCGCTTCTTAGCAGTACCAGCTTCATTGCCTCTGCTTTTACTCTCGCTTCCGTACATCCTGGGATGCACGCTGCATGTACGCTGTATGCCTGACATGTGATCCAACTACGGCAAGTGAACATTCGTGCTTTGTTTGTATCTTTAAAAGTTTGTAACTTGAATGTTTGTATGTAGGGAGACTTACTTTTTTTTGAACAAGTGCTAAAGATTTTTCTTCTGCTTTCATTGTTTTTTTTTACCATAAAGGCAATTACTGGCTTCTGCCATATTTTCCTTTCTAAGCAGGGTGGGATAGAAGTATAGGTAATTTGTGTTGTGGATTGTGTATAAAACGATTGACAGGAGGCCCATGTAAACATAGGAAAGCATGCTGCGCTGGACTGCATGTCAATGTTTTTTAAGAAGCTGATATGTGTAACAAACACATTTCAGCAATATGAATTTATTTTCCACACATACTGTATCCCAGTTTGTTAAGCAGCTGCAGTTGAACTACAAAGTCAACCATGATAGGGTGCCCTCTGGAACAGAAAGATGTAAAGGCCTTCCTCAAGGGCTCAACAGTAGCAGCTTGGAGGTGCTGCAGTGCTCCCCACTGTTCCTCTCTGACACCGAGTCACCACTGCCCCAAGGTCTGTTGATCCGTTTCTTCTTTGCCACATAGTTTTATTTTTTAAGTCATGTTGTACTCATTATCGTTGGGTCATTTGTACAGGTAAGGAATTTAAGAAAGATTATTGTTCCCTTAGCCGATCGGGTAAGTTCAGGCTGAAAATAGTCTATCACAATGAAGGTGCAAGCTTTCCGTTCTCACACAGTGCTCCTATGAACTACTTCATTCTAAAACTACATACATTCAAAGTCATATAATTGATTTTTGCACCTTACAGCACTCAGATAGATTTTTCCACTGATGCTTTTTGCTTTTTCATGAGTGCAAATAATGGTTTTGCATTTCCATTCCTGCTTAAGGAATTCAAAATGTGACCCTATGTCTTTTTGTAGACTTTTGCCCCGTAATATGGATAGAAAATAATTGAAGGCATCACTGCAATAAAAGGAACCTCTGCTGAAATGCTTTTTTAGTACATTTAGAATTGTGCTATGTTTTTCATTTTAATATCCACTTCACTTATACTTGCAAAGTTATTCCAGAAATTAATTAATGTATTTATTAAAAGGAAGACTCTTATGTATGACACACACACACACAAACATACATTGCTTGGCCAAAAAAGTCATAAACTCTAATATTTTGTTGGATCATATTTAGAATCGATTTTGGCACACATTTGGTATGAAAATTTTCCAAAACTTTATGTAACATCACAACATGTGCAGACTTGCATTCATTTGTGGCCAAGATCTTGGGTTGATAAAGGGAGACTCAAACCATTCCATAAGGTCTTCTCTAGCACATTATGAAGATTTTCAGTTGGGCTAATGTGGACTCTTTGGTGGCCAATTCATGTGGGAAAATATTCCTCATGATTCAAGAAGGACTCTTTTACTATTTGAACCTAGGCAAAAAAATAAATCTTTCTTATCTTGAAAAAATGCATTGGTGGGAAGACCTGTTTATTCAGTACATTCAGGTAGACAGCTGACTTAATGTAATTTTATGACCACATTACATTGCTGCGCTTAGAGCTGCCCAACTGCAGCAACTATTAAACATACAGTAGCTATGATTTCTGTGATGTTTTATAATGCAACTATACCAACTATATACAGTACTAACTATACTGACTATATCATCAATTATTTACAGTAGATGATCTCTGATCACAGACAATCATGATTTTTTTAGATTATGTTTCTTTTACTAAGTTAACAGTTCATGCACTATGTTTCCAGGTTTCAATAATGTGCTGGACAGTGCTTGAGCCAATTTCAATAATTTAATGATTTGCAATCTCCTTAATTTATTATTTTATTTTAATTTGTTTGCTTGTTGCAGACCAATATTTTAATCATTTTGAAACACAGTAAAACATCCTCCAACATGGCTGTTTAAGAAATAAGAAGCTACCCACTGCCCGAGTTAGGGTTAGAAGAATTATGGCCAGCTGAACACATTAATTAATGCAATAATTTTCCAATAAAATGTTCTTAAATATTTGCTTAATAAAACAGGAACTTCAAAGAAGAGGTACAGAAGTAGTAAAAGTGCAAAAAAAGTACAGTATTTGGTTTGAGGGTTCCATATTCATAAATTTTATTTGGTATATGTTTTATGTTTGGCATACTATTTACTCTAAGCTGCATATGAACAGTTTGAAAGCAAAATTAGAACAATTTTTTCAGTTTTAAGAAAAACAAGTTATTTTCAAATGTAGCAAGAAGTATTGCAAACTGAAATATTTTGTGCATATTTTCTTTGAGTTACAAGGCCGATTAATTCCCTTAATATCAATGTGAAATTAGTGTGATTAAGCAAAAAGCTGTATCTACACATTTCATAGTTTTGTTACAACAGATAAATCAGCCTGCAGTTGTGTTTGGGGTTATTGAAGTACATAATTTTATATCAATAATATATTTGCTGAGTTTTAATAAAAAAAATTACAAACTCATGCTCTGAGAGTTTTATGAGTCAATGGCCACAAATTAGATCAGGGAAAATGTCTTTAGTCTTGGTACAGTATTTAAAAAGATTGTTGAAGGTCATGAGAACCATTATAAGTAATTCAAAATCTTCAATTTACGACATCATCTGCCTCATCCTCTACTAGTTTCAGTTTCTTTTTGGTACTTAATGACAGCTCCTTATCGTAGTACAAGCATATGTACCTATATAGGGCTTAAATCAAACTTCACTTATGCAAACACACACGAAACACTTGCATAGACATATATGAAACAGTCACACTTACATACTACATACAGTATACTACTAAGTGCTAAAACAACTAACAACTAACAACAAACAACAGGCACGCACGGTTTAACATCCATCTATGAATCAACTGTCTGTATGTCAGTCAGTCGTCCCCTTTATACGTAACATTACAGTAATCATGGACAGAACCAGACAAAGCAAATGCAACAGCTTCACACACAGAATGCTTGCATCTTATGTCTCTTGTACACAAATCAATGTTATGTATTAAGTCTTGTAACCTTATCGCTCTGCTTAATTTCCTTTCCAAAATGTTATCCAAAGTAAATTGTGATGCCCTATTGCAGCAAAACCAGTGCTAGCGACAGTAGGAGCAAGAGGGGAAAAAAAGTCTTAATTTGGAATTGGAACAGAAGGTTGCATTATAAACAAACTTCACTGTCATGCTTACACTACAGTAACTCAAAGCTTCATGCGTTTATCATGGTGTTTGCACAACATCCACATAGCATGATGTATCACGGATGTTAAGCAATGAATTTATTACTGCTGGGGTGACTACAACAGCAATAATGTAGTGTAAACATCCTTTTTCTTGACTCCAACATTATCTAACAATCCACTAAATGCAATTAGTTGACTCATGGCAGCTGCTATTCTGTGAAGCGAGTAGTTTGGCTACATTGATCATGTGACAGAAAAAAAAGATGTGATTGGCATCCTAAGATTTGTCAACTTTTGCCTGAATATTGCTAAACTTGGTAAGTTTAAAGCTTATAGAATAAGGTTAAATAGTTTTTTTTTTTACATTAGAAATTGTATTATGGATAACCTTGTGAGTCAGAGAAATTTTTTTTGCCAAAATTAGCAAAAGTACAAAAATGGCATTTATCACATTTTGCTGTCAAACTTTCATATACATAGTTGTAAGCCTAACGAGAAAGCATGCCTTTTTTGAATATTGCTCGGTTTAGCTACTGTACAGTATAAATCACCAAAAGTTTTAAGGTGCTTTCCAGAGGTGGGCAAAGTACACAAATTGTGTTCTCGAGAAAAGTAGAGATTCCATAGCACAAACATTACACAAGTATAAACAGAAGTCCTCCATTTTCTTGTGTACTTGAATAAAAGTACAGGGCTTATAATGTGTTGCCTAATACGGCATGTCTCAAAGGCAAGTCACGAAATTACATTATAATATAATAGTCAACAGGTAATGCTATTCCATGTAGAAATGTAGTTAAGTATGAGCACAGATGATTGTTGTACATTTGAGTGGAGTAAAAGTAAAACATTTCTCTAGTAGAAATCTGTACTACTACTTCTAAGTACAGATACATGAAATATGTACTTAAGTACAGCAATCAAACACATCGTGCTTTTATGTCTCAGACATGTATTCGAGTGCACTTAACACCAAAGTCTGGTGTGTTTGCGTAATGTGAACACTATGTGGCACTGTCTCAGGTGAAACAGTGTACCATGCTCAAGTGCACTTAAAAAGTTTATCTTGATCACAGTACGGTGTACAAGGTTTGGATAAAAGATCAAAATCACCGTACCTAAACATAGAAGTGGACGACTGTTTAAAATGCGATGTCATTAAGACCACCTCTTTCTGGTAATATCTGCATGTGCATGCAGCATGTGCTGAGCTCCTCCTCTGAACTATACAGAAACTGACATAGCTGATAAAGCAGGATGGCAGGTGAGAGGATTGCCCTCCCCATTTTTTTCCAATAACTCGGCATAGACATAGCAAAACTGTTGACTGCTTTGTATTCTTCTTTCTCTGTGTTTATTGGCTGCTCACCAGCCAACTAAGTACGCACATCTGCAGTAGCAGAGAGTTAAATACTCATGTGTAATCAGGTATGGAATAACATTACTAATATAAAAGCTGGCAGTGAAGGAATAGGTAGAAGTGAGTAATCAAACTCGGCATGGTACAAAGCAATTATGTCTAGCACCCTTAAATTTTTTTATTATTTTTTATTGTTTATTGTAATGTTCCTCCCTAAAAATGCAGGTCATGTAACAGGTTTAGGGGATTAGGTAATTTGGTGACTAATTTGATGAACATAATTGAAAGAGAAAATAGTAAAAAAAAAAAAAAAAGACAAAT
>JAOTRS010011303.1:0-11219 GCA_028565755.1 Dinotopterus cunningtoni | reverse complement strand
ATATTAAGATAATAAAACACTTGAAACATACTAAGGTAGGTGGGGAGGGGGGGGGGGGGGGCGTGTCAAGACTTTTGCACAGTACTGTATAATGTTAAGTTATTTATCCTCACAGCTGAAATGAGACAGATCAGAAATGAGAAATGAGCACTGGAATAATGTAATTTCACATGCTGACTACTTCTCAGTAATCACACATTGCACTAAATTTCCAGGAGATCCCCATTATACAGACACATCATGTTTGTGTCACAACATCCTTGTGACACAACCTTTAAACAGCTGATGTGAAGTGTGATGTGAATGTTTCCATGGAGACAAATCATAATCAAGTTGATGCACATCCTTGTTTGGATGTAATCGGACTTCATGGACTCTTCAACGTAGAGAATCTAAATATATTAATCACACAAATGAAACATACAGCTATGATGACTGGAGCGTCTGAACCAACATGGCCGCTCTGTAGCTTGTTACAGTTCGTTTGTCTTCTTGTCGTTTAGCGTGGGCTGTGAATAGCGTATTCATTCCACGGCATTCCGATCCTCCTTTAATAAATCCGAAGATCTGGAGAGCTTGAGGCTCCGAATGCAGAGCTGTCTCAGAAATGCCTGCAGTGTAAAAAAAAAAGCGCCGTAGGCCTCTGGAGAACAAACGCCGAACAACAAGGTGCATTGTATGTAGAGGCCCTTGGACATACCGGGAAGATCAGTCACCCACGCTGGCTCTCGTTTTACAGCTTGGCAGAATCTGTGTGTGTGTGTGTGTGTGTGTGTGTGTGTGTAACTGGGGACATGGCATTTTAATTTTCCTGTGGTATGTAAGGTATCGAGCCTGAAAGGTGATGCTCAGGTTTGATCAGAGGTCATGGAGGTTACTGATGTACCTGTGTTGGCGCAACTCATAAGATCAGGACCAAATAATTTAGTTTATTTTTATTTACATAAATAAAAGAAACGTTTTGTCTGTACATTGGTTAGAACTTGCTCTTACAATGATATCTTCACGTTTCATACATTTCATACATTTTCATACCAAAAACCAGTCTCAGAAAAATTTCTGTCTGTCTGTATGTCTGTATATCTTTCCAGCTGAATTTGTCACAGCGTCACGCAAAACTGGGGGGACAGAATTTAATAAAACTTAGCCAGTCCTTAGATATTTGCCTGAAGTTAAATCTGCCCCATAAATGAACTCAAAAAGTTGAAGTCAGTGACAAAAGAGTGGAAGTCAATGACTTTATGAGCAGTTATGTGCCACATCACAGCAGCCAGAGTTTTTTCCGACGAATACAGTGCGTTTTCCCTTGAGGGGTGCGTGGCTACCGTACATGCATCACTCTTCAACTCAGTCAATGCGATAGTTTAGTGTAAATACACAGAAGACACAGAAACCACCCAAATGCATTGTCTAAGTGCCCGAATCCTCACAAAACACAAATGAACATGTGACACAGCACTGCTAACTCCAAAAAAAGGCAAGAACACTATAAAAACTGATCCTTCAAAGATGAATGGAGAGATCATTGTATGTTGGTCTCATATATTCCGAAACCATGGTGCCACTATGAGATAAAACATGAGCTGTTAGAGCAAACCAGCATTCCGAGGTGAGGGCGTGTATAATACCTGAACTGGCAGCACATTGAGTAACGTTGAGTAAAAGTGATGTTATGAACAGTCATGTGCCAGATGTAATAATCTACTATAAAACAGAAAGTATGTTTGTCTGATAACGAAAGAAGTACAACTTAGTGTAACCAAGAAGTCAGCTACTCAATCTTACAAAATTTGATTCCTTTGTATGAATGAGCTTATTTTTAGCTTTAACCTTTTAACTATTTCTAAAAAATATTTACCATCGATAACGGGTACTAACGCTAGTATAACTTATATTGAAGTGTTCTAATAATCAAAGTCTAGGGTCTAGAAAATGCTAAGAAGGTCATACTACACAGCAATTTGTCAATTAAAAAATAAATGCATTAAAAAAAAAAATCTGTTGAAGTTCATATATTCATCGTCTATACCGCTTTATCCTGTACAGGGTCGTGGGGTACTGGAGCCTATCCTAGGAGACTTTGGGCACGAGGCGGGTTACACCCTGGACAGGATGGCACAGGGTGACCCGAGGGGGTAATCAAACTCCTCGACCCGGGAGGTGCAAGGCCACTGTGCTAACCACTACGCCACTACGCTAGTTAGTTAGCTGAATGGTAGCTGAAGCTAAATAATTAAATAGTTCTCTTGAAACACATGCAAAAGCCCTGCGCTAGTCCAAGAGGCAGACCTATTGTTATCACTGACATGTGAGTAGAGTCTCCTCGTCCTGAACGATTGCATGATTGCAGGTGGTCCATCTTATGTTCCTTTAGTCCTGCTTTTATAGCATCAGTTTCATATCAGAGCAAATCTTTCATTAAACCTGCTGAAATGATTCATAATATTAGACACAGTGTTCAAAATCACTCACCACACCTTTAAAACCTTTAAATAGCTCTGGTGTGTGCGCTTAAGTAGATTTAGTGGATTACGCGGAAATCCACGGAAACAGATGAAACAGGAGACATATAAAAAGCAGGTCTAGACGCTACAGAGTGAGTAAGGAAGTGTCAGAACCCGATACAGAGGATATGGAGAACGATTATCATCTAAACTTTAAAAGATCGGACTGAAGGAAACGTCTCGTCCATTTCCCTTCTCGCATTCTTCCTGTGAAATTTTATTCCCGACACATTCCAACACATGGCATGCCAGAGGTGACCGAAGTATGTGTGTGTGTGTGTGTGACTCGTGTGTGTTTTTAAGGTGTGCCTCTGTGCCAGAGTTTATGTTTTCATTCATATCAAGATCCCGACGAATCACAAGCAGGTATGAGCGTGTCAAAGCCGGGCCCAGCCTGTTTACACACGAGCTTTGGCGTTGAAACCTTACATAATTAACTTTCACTTTTTCCGCAGCGTTGCTGATGAAAGCACTCGCTCTAATTACGATATCGTTTCTATAGTAACAACGTATGGAGCGCAGGGATTTGTACAACAGATGGTCCACATAAGCGAATAAAAAAATGTGTCTGATCGGTCATATACAGTACTATGCAAAAGTGTTTACCCCCCTCTTATTATTTCATATTAAATGAAATTAAACGATGGAGATTATATTAAAGAAATGGGGACAAATGTTTCACTGTGACAGGCTGCAAAAGATGTAACAACATCAGCAGCAACCTCATTTCCCCTCTTGTCTGTTTCAACCACTCAGCATTCAGCATTACCAGTATACTAATCACCTGATCATCTGTCATCATCCGCACCTTGCTGGTTCATTCCTTAAGTTAGATGTTTTGCATAGGTCATTGTGTGGCTTAACGAACAAAAACTGCAGGGACTGGACTGAAAATTAGAGACAAAAAAGCACTTCAGAAAGCCTGGAGAACTATTCCTCAAGACTACATCAAAAATACTAGAAAGTCTGGCTTTTTGGATGCAGAATGTGAAGAAATGAAGGCGAGGAGTCAGGACTTTTGCACATTACTGTAAACGTTGATGTCTGGGATTTAAGCAAGGGGTCTCAAGTTTTCTATCATGTAAAGGTCTTCAGGAACATAGACCTCGGAGATAACAAGGTGATGACGGGAACGTGTTTTGTTTTGGGAACCTGCTCACAAACCGCTATTTTGTCTGTTGAATATCCCTGGTGTTGACTCACTGTCTAGTTCAGGGGTAATAATTTGAGGTAAAATAAGCAACACCTCTTCCTATAAACATGCCTGAGAGAGGCGGTACAGTGAGGCATCACGTCCTCGTCGCGTTCTATCCGTCCCCGTGTACACAGTGTCACGGTCTTGACATTTCATGCACGTCAGAATGTTTGCCGTACTTCACCCTCGCCCTATAATCAGCAGATTAAAGAGTAAAATCAGAAAGCAGCCGAGGTTACACGCTTTCACATGATATATTAGCGCAGACGTGACAAGCTACAAAAAGATTGATAGCACCTCATTATCTCTGTAATAAGCATTTGCTCTTACTTGTCCCTTGAATAGGTTGACAACAATTACCCACACACAAATGACGTTCCTCCAGACATGTAAAGCTGTTTGTACCTGTTTTTAGGTATAATTCAGGTGTACAAGCCTAAGCGCTGTACAGAACATAAAATGCGCTTCTTCCCCTTGTTAATCTGCATATAAGAGAGGATCGTGCAAAAAAAGGGAGAAGTCATTGCATAAAGAGTGGAGAAATGGGAAGTGATGTTCAAAACATTGGGAAATTCAAATCAATTCAATTTCATTTGTATAGCGCTTTTAACAGTTGTCATTGTCGCAAAGCAGCTTTACACAATCAAAATTATTATTTAAGTTTGTATGGAATGTGAATGTGTGTGAATCAAAATGGTTCAAATGCAAAATGCGTTCGTTTTGTGCTTAGGGTTTAATAATACAAGGTTGCCAGGTGCGTGGTTTTCCTACAGAGCTGAGTTACATATAAACTGCCAAAGAGTTTTTTAAATTATTTTTTAAATAATTGTTTTAATTAATTTTTCAACAAAATGTTTAATAACATGATGAATAGATAATGGTGAGTCAAACGGAAACTCTAAATTTGCATTGTGTTCTAGCGCTAAACAAGCGTCAGGATTCCTCTAGCAAAAACAATCAAATAATATATATATTTTTTATTTATTCAAATCTTGTGCTCTTTAGGCAATCATGTCCACGGTATTGTCTCAAGCTGTGAATCAAAGGTGAAATCAGACTCTTGATTTATTGTGATTTATTGTGTTAACTCGATTCAAAATAAATACCATAAATGGTTAATGCCTATTTTTTCTCAAACAGCTAGAATTCCTACAGGTTTCGAAGGGTTTAATAAACTAAAAAATATTTAAAAAGTGTTGAAATGCTGTCTAACGTGTGTTGTTGATTGTTTAAATGTCACATCTTGTAAAAAATTTGTTGATCTTTTTTCCTGCCAATTGTCTCCTCCACACTCCAGTCCAGTAGGTGGCGATAATCTCAAAAACAAATGCTCAGCGTGTTTTTACGTATTTTGCAGAAGTTTTTTTTTTTTTTTTTTTTTGCAAAGTTGAAAAAAAAAATCACACAGTTCTGGGATGTTCTTGCCTCAGCATGTTTGACATGTGATATTAAAATAGAAAAACATGCTATTAAAGTTTGTCTTTTTCTCCATTAGCAGACATAATGCTAATAAAAAGCTACTGTAAGAGCACTTTTACACTTTGAGTTCTACTTTACTCTAGTAAACTTTAAACATTCATGCAGCATGTTGAGACTGAAATTGCAGCTCAGCAGAAACAATAGCAAAGCAGAAAACTAGCGAGTAGCCTATTCTGTACAATAAGCTAGCCAGCATTATGAGTAGCATTAAGAACAAGGCTAGCATTACTGAAACACCTGGCTAGCATTACTGAGAACCTTCTCAAAGGTGTGATTAGTATAGTCAGTGTTAGAGGTTTAACCGAGTACTGGGTCTGAAACAGACATGTGCTACTTTACGCCGATCACAGTGTCAGCGGCCATCTTGATTTGCCCCAACTGTAAATAGCAAAGATATTAAAGAAGACTTACTCCAAGTTGGTTTGGGAGGTGTTTTTGGTAGCTTTTATTGGTTGTAGGCATGAATTACAAGTTGCTCCATCTTCGCCTCGGAGGCGGCATTAATACAGCTGGTCCACTTTGGGTTACTTTTGTGATGCAGATCTGGTAACCTGAGCACTTGGTGAGCACAGATTTTAAACAGGACTTTTCTGATCGTAGTGGTATTGTTTTAGTAAAAACGAATTAGTAACCACATGATGTATCAGCAGTTTTAATACACTGTGAAGTGTTTCTTTGATCTGAACTCCCTTTGCGTGTTTAAACCACAGCTCAACACTGACATGACAGACGCGCTTTATTTGGGACAAAATTTAATTCTATTTAAAGTGTTGTTGTACAGGGTTTACATACCTGTTTCAACAATGTTTTGAAGTCAGATAACGATCAGATTATTCTCGTGGAAGTAAACACGCTCAGTGATCAGTCCTGATCCAGATCCCGTTTCAAGCCAATAATGAATTCGTGAGGAGACAGGTCTGAACGAGGACACGACCTGAGGCCCGTGTGTGTGTGTGAGAGAAAGAGTGATTGTGCAAGGAGGTCAGGGGTCGCAGTTTGAGAACCTGAGGGCAAAGGAAGCCGCAGCGTCTTGTTCCTACAACAAGCGAGAGGATTCCTGTAACCAGGAAAGTGCCCAAGACGTGCAATTATCTCACTGCACCTACATCTGACTAGTGCTGCAAATATGCATCTGTTCATATATGTGTGTGTGTGTGTGTGTGTGTGTGTGTGTGTGTGTGTTTACAATGCTAAAGTTGTTTTGGGCTAAATTGGCTAGGCTCCAGCTTTTCTTCCGGTCTTCAATCCACACATTCTGTTTTCTTCCAGCCAATGGAAGGAGTCTCCAGTGTCAATGCTTTGTAAAAACACAAAACAATTTATGGTATCATTGGGTTGATGAAGCTGTAGCCATAAACAAATAATAACATCATATATTCTTCATTAGTAGCGTTCAAGAAATTCATACAAGAAAAACAATACATTTTTTTTCACATAATAAAGAAACCACTTCATAGATTTGAGGAATATACAGTATAATGTAATGGCTTACTGATGTACACTACTGGTCTAAAGCCTGGGATCATTAAAAAAAAATTTTTTTAAAGAAAAACACATCGTCATTAGATGACTTTTTTTAAAGTTTTCACAGCCAGCACAGTCCCCGGATCTGAACCCTATTGAGCTGTTGTGGGAGGAGCTTGACCATATGATACGGACGAAGACTCCATCAAGCCAATCCATCTTCTGGGAGATGCTCCAGGAAGCATGGGGTGAAATCTCATCAGATTATCTTGAAAAATTGACAGCTAGAATGTCTATGGCCTGCCAGGCTGTAATTGCTGCAGAAGGTGTTTTTTTTTTTTTTTTTTTTTTTTTTTTTTTTTTGTTTAAGGTAAAGTTTTAAGAACCCCTTTATCATTTTCATCAAAATCATTATTTCTAAGTCTGTCAATGTCTTGTTTTTTTGCTATATTTGCTATTCAGACTAATTTTGTGTGTGTTTCCTTGGAAAACAAAAGTGATCGCAAACTTTTAAGCAGTAGTGTATTTCTCATGGGACAAATGCCAAAGTATTCCATAATAGTCATAATCAAGTAAAAAAGCCCCAGAGAAGCAATAAAACTGAAACATACCGTAACACATTTCCTGAAAACAAGCAAAACCATTAGTCATTTCTCTCGAAGGCCCCTCCCTTATTAAGCTTAAACCGGCAGGATTAAAGGCTGCCATCTTCTTCCTCTTCCTTGGCACATGGAGAAAAAATGACTTATATGACATATTTTCAAACTAGAGGGACTGCGAAACTCTATCCACCTGCCTCTGTGAGATCACACACGTCATGATTGGTGAGAAAGTGCAAGTATAACACCACCCGCCCCCCCCTGAAATCATGGGTAGTTTTGCTCTCCTGGGCTCCATCCACTTAGGCTGCGTCTCATTACAAGCCACATTGTTCAATTTTGTTTTTGGTCATATCGGATGTACATATCCGCCAGATGCCTCACATTAGCTGTTTTAATAGCTGTTGCTAGCACTGCTATGAAATCCCGCGCTGCCGGTGCTGACTGGTGACGTCAGTGGCAAAAAAATTTGCATAAATTTTGATCTGAAACTCCTATAAGTCACATGGCTGTGTATCGAATATATATATATATATATATCCGATCTAGGACCACATATGAAAGTGACTCTAAACTAGAAAACATCAGATTAGCGCATTCAGACAGCTCTAAAAAAACGTACCTGCCCCACATTAGGCTACAAATGAGAATTGAGTCATTTCAGGATGGTAATGTGGACGTAGCCTTATGGTTAGGCCATCATCGGGTTTGGAATTCAGTGGAGCTTCTGATGCTTTTCTGTTGCACCACTCGTGAGCCAGAAAGAAAGTATTTGATGGAAAAGTAATAATAAATCCATTAAGAGATTAATCTCAGCCTGAGCTGCTCCTCTCATGGCTCACATGTATTTTGTACATTTTCTGGCCTCAAGGGTGAGAATTTTCAAGGTGTCTTGAAAGAATCCGATAGTTGAGTCTCTGCACTTGAGTCTGTACGCGTGATTGGTACCAGTTTCCAGTGAGCAAAAAAAAAACCTGACACATGGTGACCAGATGAGAATTTTGGCGCAAGATGTTGCAGCTGAAATGAAAAAGTTTACAGGATCTTCAGAATCTATAAAAGAGATTTGCTCTTTCTTTTCGATCACGTTGCCCTTTTTTTTTTTTTTTTAGACCACTTTTTTTTTTTTTTTGACAAATCGTACCAGACAGAAACTTTTGTAAGAACATTTTCCTCGCAGTCAGGTCCTACCACACACACATTCCTCAAGTCTGGAAATCTTTACTGGCAGATGTTTGTGTGCATTAACAGCTTTGGGAAACAAGTCTGGACTCGGCGTGAGTAACTCTGGCATGCTGGAGCTTATCCTCCGCTTTAGCTGCACCTTTTGTTTGCCTCATTTTTTTACCCCTTTTCTTTCTTCCAGAAACAGTTACTTCAAAGTGTGAAGCTTTTTCTTTCCAAACTGGAAAACTGAAAGTAAAGTCCCTGGCAGGGATGCTCTTTTTTCCAGGAACTAGTTCCAGGTGTGTCAGATGAGATGATGTGTACCTGTTGATACATGATTAAAAAGATTTTTTAAAAAATGCTGTATGAAAATACATTCCTAAAAAAACACTATTGATGCAGCTTTAGAGTTGTGCAAATAAAAAGTACAGATACTTAGAGGCCATACCTCCTTCACCGGATCTGAAGCACAGAGGCCACGCCCCTTACAGAAAAATCCCACTTCATGCATGCTTTCCTAACCCAGCCTTCTGTCCCTGATGTGTCTGTTGGCATCACCGTTTTTCAATCATTATCTCAGGATGTGTGCATGTGTGTAGGTGTGTCTGTGTGTGTGTGGCTTCCGTAGCCTCAGATGATGAGAGATAGGGATCCTAGGGATGTAAAGGATGGCCTTTATCTCCAATGCTTGCCCTTATCCTCTCCCCCTCACTCCCCACCTCTCTCTTTCTCTGTCTCTGTGTCGTGCCTTTGTTCACGGTGTGATTCGTCTTTTCTTGACCAGATCGGGGCAGACTAAACAGAACACTCAGTCACAAGAGATCCCCCATCACCCCATCTCACTCAGTACTGTACGGGGTGGCTAATATTCAAACTAGTTTGGTTGAAGCATGTCGAGCAGACAGAGAGACGGTGACCCATAACTGATTAATCAGGGTAACCATGGTAACGTGGCAGAAAGGAGCGCACAATTGTACACGGTGTCAGTCATTACATAATAATTGTTTTTGTTTTAACATCATAATATTTGTTTTATTTTCTAAAATATTTTTACAGTAATAATAACATTTCTTTTTCAAGCTGTAACAGTTCATTGATGTCATTTTTCGATGGAGAAGGTGAATGAAAAACTAGGATAAAAACAGGATTTTTAAATTTATTTCATAATACATTAGACGGAGTCTAGTTTTAGACTGATTAGAATATTGTAAATTTAGCTATAGGATGCGTTTTAGTAAAGGTATTATTTGGCCTGTTTTTCATGTATTTATTTTTATTTTTTTATTGGAGTGGGCGGGGTTTTCAGAGCTGCTTAGGGGGATTCTGTTGGTCACCTGGCAACCCTGGTAAAAACATATTGAATGATGGACAGTTTGAGGCTCAGGAACAGACCCAAATATAACACTATGGTATAACTTTGCGGTCAATCTGTGGTGTGTACCGAACCCTTGCGAGGGATCTGTTTAAAGCACAGACCGACTATGATGTGTGACACCACTACCCACCTCCACTCTTTTTTGGTTGGCTGACAGACAGCAGGCATTGTGTGAATTTGATGCAATTTAAAATGTCATACTAAATTAAGGTTCTAATTAACTGAAACAAGCCTGACACAAGTTACATAAATTAGCCACATGTGATTTCACACGATAGCTATCTGTAATCTTTAGAATGAGTTCCACCTCCTATCACAGAGATCACGGCTTTGAACTTTGTAGTTTGTGCTCCAACTTTGTACTTTGTAGAACTTCCTTCTAACTTACTGGCCAGTTGTAGCACAAATGACTTTAACTAAAGTGATCGCAAATGTCTCCATTAGCTACGAGATTTAATTAAATGCAAGCAATTCTAAATAATTGTTAGAAATGGGGGAAAAGAAACAGATTCTGTTACAAATTGCAATTCATGTATCGATTTCTTTACAATGTATTTTTATTTATTTATTTTTAATCAAAGTCTTTTTTATTTTAAATTGAAACAAGATACATATACATAAATGTTACACCTTGGTACAATTTCTTTTTCACCCAGTCCCGTCCCCCCACCACGTAAGTAAACAACAGCCAGTCAGTAGAATAAGAAATAGGTAATATATTGCAGCTCCTGTTTAGCCCTACAGGTGTGTGCAGTGCTAGCAAAGAAGCACGGTGGACGTTTATCATGCAGGTGGGGTGTTCCCGGTGTTTTAGAAGTAGTTTATGATTTCACTGCAGAAAAGAAATTAATAAAAAATAAAGCTATTTTGATATTCTACATGAGCCTCACGGTGCTGATATGTAGGTCCGCAGTGCCACACTGTGTAATCCTGTTAAAATAAAAATAATCAGCTGGCGGGTGATGTTATTGTGGCGGAGTTACTTTTTTTCCATCTCAACACTGATTATTTTCCTATAAAAGCCCATGTCTTAAAGTGTTTTATTTCTCATATACCACAGTAATCATTCATTTTATTTCATTTATCAGTGAACAGCATCATACGTTTTTATTCATATGGCAGGTTTCACTACAAAATGAGACAAATCCACTGCAGACAGTAATAATAAGAACAAGGCCAGGTGAAGTGAAAGACAAAAAAAGAATGATAAAATTTAAAGGGGAAAAAAGACACGGAGTGAAGTAACACCTGACTGTACATCAGGATAATAAAGTATTCCTATGTCTGTATTGTTATATCCTCCAGCACTAGTATTACTGTCCACACACACACACACACACACACACACACACACACACACACACACACACACACACAAAATACATCACACACACACACACACATTTACTACACACACACATAATACACACACACAC